>JXCR01023138.1:82908-109077 GCA_002079205.1 Phalaenopsis hybrid cultivar
TGTAATTCTGCATTTTTAATATTATTATTTCTTGATTGAGATCTTTTTAGATTTTTAGATATTATAGTACTATTATATCTAAAAGAAGTGCTCATGAAAGCAATTAGAAGAACATCTAGAATTATTTTTCTTTAAATAAGTTTAATAGAGTAATCTAACATCAGCTAGATGATATTATTATCATTCTACTAAGGTTTTAATCCAAAATGGGCCGAGTCAACAAGAACCAGACAACAAAGCATCCATCCCGGACATAAAAACGCCCACATGCGACGATGGCCACTGGATTAAGCTTAGAACAATAATATTATCAGACCAGAAGATCGAACTTAGTATATTATGTATGTCAGTCAAGGATATTAAGTTGCAAAGCAACACTCGACTTTACAATACAGGATACACCTATACTGACAAAGTTAGGTTACCATATTAAAATTACTTATAGAAAAAGAATTCCAGAGAGAATTTAGCCGCTCATGGCTTTGATACCAATTTTAAAAACGCTAACTATGGTGGAATAATATTTGGTATCAGAGAATTTAGCCGCTCGTGTGCTTTTCCATGAGCGTTTTTATTACATTTATTCAGCAATAACTACTTTTAGAAAAGCTTGTGATGAACTAGATGACATGTAAATAAGATTTTGTATACAATCAATGAGGAGCTTCTTAGGTTAGATATATGCGTAAATATGGTATTTGTATGGTATAGTTTTAGACGCTGTTGTTTAGATAACATTTTTTTATGGTATAATGGATTTCTTGAACTAGAGTTGTGATGTTTATCTAGGTGGATATTGTTTGGTGGACCACATGAAAATGTTTCTAAATGTTACACATATATGTAGAACTTTGTGTATTGCTGCCGTTTGAATGAAAACAGTAGAGATTTGTCAAATTTTTTATGCTTTGGATGATGAGTATGGATGATTNATGTTAAAGAAAACTGACCCATGACATAGACTAATTTCCATGACACCCATCAATGATTGTGCCCAATTTAGGCATCTTGCATCTCTTAAGCAGGCTAAAATTGAAGCTTTTAATCCTCTAAGTGTAAGAGGTTTAAATACTACTTGTATTAAGCCTATGTGAATATATTTATAATTTTCTAAGTAACTACTTTGATCTTCTTTATTTAAAAGAGAAATTGTTTTTTCTTGTTCATCTATTATTAACGATTGTTCAATAGTTTTAATTGATGATTTTCCTTTAAAGTCAAAAGTTCCAATTTTGTATATTAGAGTTTTTTCTACTTTAGGAATAATCCATTTATTTAAATCTTCTTCATTTACATGATATTCCTGTAATTCTGCATTTTTAATATTATTATTTCTTGATTGAGATCTTTTTAGATTTTTAGATATTATAGTACTATTATATCTAAAAGAAGTGCTCATGAAAGCAATTAGAAGAACATCTAGAATTATTTTTCTTTAAATAAGTTTAATAGAGTAATCTAACATCAGCTAGATGATATTATTATCATTCTACTAAGGTTTTAATCCAAAATGGGCCGAGTCAACAAGAACCAGACAACAAAGCATCCATCCCGGACATAAAAACGCCCACATGCGACGATGGCCACTGGATTAAGCTTAGAACAATAATATTATCAGACCAGAAGATCGAACTTAGTATATTATGTATGTCAGTCAAGGATATTAAGTTGCAAAGCAACACCCGACTTTACAATACAGGATACACCTATACTGACAAAGTTAGGTTACCATATTAAAATTACTTATAGAAAAAGAATTCCAGAGAGAATTTAGCCGCTCATGGCTTTGATACCAATTTTAAAAACGCTAACTATGGTGGAATAATATTTGGTATCAGAGAATTTAGCCGCTCGTGTGCTTTTCCATGAGCGTTTTTATTACATTTATTCAGCAATAACTACTTTTAGAAAAGCTTGTGATGAACTAGATGACATGTAAATAAGATTTTGTATACAATCAATGAGGAGCTTCTTAGGTTAGATATATGCGTAAATATGGTATTTGTATGGTATAGTTTTAGACGCTGTTGTTTAGATAACATTTTTTTATGGTATAATGGATTTCTTGAACTAGAGTTGTGATGTTTATCTAGGTGGATATTGTTTGGTGGACCACATGAAAATGTTTNTTAAAGGTTGGTATTGACTTGAGAGGCAGGCGGCGGCGGCAGTGGTAGGTTGTAGGTGGTAGACGATAGGCGGCTACTGGTGGCTTGGCGGTTGGCAGTTGTGGCATGTTTCTATAGTGTATTTAGAAATTGAGCAATTTTGGCATATATGGAATAGAAATGATCTACAAGATGAGTTTGGATTTTCATGGAATTTTACGGCATAGTTAAAATTTTTTAAACCAAATATCAAAATTTATAAATTCTTCGTGTTCCAAATGCAGTGCACAAAAAATAAATAACCAATGTTCCTTATATTTGAGAGGATGCTCATTTCGATTGCTTTCTTAAACTCCANCGAAGCATTGATTTTGCTTCTAAATTTCCAGATGAAATCATTGATATTTGACAATTACAAAGATTTTTTGGTTCGCTCAATTATGTAGCAGACTATTATAAAAATCTTGCTTTAGATGCTGCTATTCTTTATAATAGATTAAAGAAACAGCATAATCCATCGACGGAAAATCATATTAAAGCTGTCCAATTAATTAAGCAAAAGGTAAAAATGTTACCTTGTTTACATATAGCAGATCCGTCTCTCCTTAAAATTGTAGAGACATATGCCTCTAATATTGGCTATGGAGGTATCTTAAAGCAAAAAGCTTTTAATAAAAAACAATTAATTCGCTTTACATCTGGTAAGTTGAATATCACTCAAGAAAAATATTCAACCATAAAAAGGAAATGCTTTCGGTAGTCAAATGCATTATCAAATTTCAAGATGATTTATTAAATCAAAAATTCTTATTAAGAATTGATTGCAGTTCAATTAAGTATATACTGCAAAGAGACGTAAAAAATCTTATCTCTAAACAAATCTTTGCCAATTGGCGAGCTCAATTATCCTGTTTTGAATTTGATATAGAATATATTGCAGGTAATACTAATTCTTTACCTGAGTTTCTCACTCGTGAATTTTTGCAGGGAGAAAGACAAGGAGGGGTGGATCACCCCTCATCAAAGGGTTAGAATGACACCCCAACGGGGTGCATTCACCTTTAGAGGGGGGAGAGATAGGGGCCAACCTAATGTGGCTCCACAAAAATTTATTGATTTACAACAATATCTATATGGTAGCTCAATGGCTTCCACATCAAAAACCAAAAAACCTCAATCTCAGGAATTACAAATCCAAGAAGTCACAAAATTTGTGCAAAAAACAATGAAAGAAAAAATCCTCGAAATCAATTTAGAGGATTAGGAAATTAATGATCCTTGGAAAATCCAGGAAAGGTATTTAGGCACAATTGTCTATACTCAAGATAGTCTTGATCGAGAATCGTATGAGGCAATCCTCATTTCATTACAATGTGTTCAAATTCAACATAATTATAATGAACCAAATAAATCTATTGCATATAGCAAGGAGACAATAAATTGCATCTTGCATCAGAGAGATCGGGGATTAACTTCTTTCCAAACTAAACAAGTTAAATTTATTCATCCTGTAAGTAATCAGAAAAAATCATTTCTTTTTAATTATTGGACCTATGTCCAAGCCATGAATCGAGCTTTCCTGCTTATTAATCCAAAACATAAACACTCTTGGCTTTTTGTGTTAATGTCTGAAATCTTGAATAAGGAAATACCAAATTGGTTTTTAGAATGGTGGGAAAAATTCGGAGCCACCAATGAAATTCTTCCAGAACCCATCAATGATCTCTATTCAATGTAGGTTAACTCTTCTCCTTAGCTCGACAAAATAAAAAATGAAATTCTAGCCGACGGAATGTGTGAATTATTATTCTTCTGTCAAGCACAAATTCCATGAATTTTTGCTTGGAATCTATGTCATCAACAAGACAAAATAAATGTCAAAGGATTATGACGGACCTTCTTCATCAAATAGTGGTCACAAATCGTTGTTGATGATAAAATAATTCATATTAATAAAGTCATTAATTCTAATATCGAAAATAATCGAGAATAGAGATTTCAAGAATTTTCACTTAAGGAAATTCATGATCAAATTAAAAGGAAATTTCCTAGAGAATCTCCGGATCAGATCAAACAAAGAATACAAGAACTTTATCAGAAAAAAATAAAAGAATTATTTGAAACAGAAAACGACATGCCAGTCTTTAATCAAGGGTCAGATGACGAAGAAAATTGGGAAAGAATGGTGACCCACCTCGGCTCAAATTAATTGCAGTGGACCTCAATTGATTGTTGTGAACCTCCACTGAGGTCATGTCAGAAGAAATTATGGGTAATAATGACAGTGGGTGAAATAGTGATTGTAATAATTATGACAGGTGTAATAGTATTTGAAAATAATTTCCTACTTTATGTCACATCCAACGGATGTATTATTTTTGTTAAACTCTATTGTATTAAGTCTGGAGTTCGCCCTTATAATAAGAGCTTTGTTTTCCTTGCTGGGTGCAAGTTTCCTTTGAGTCTTTCATTGTAATAAAGAAACGTCTGTTTGGTGTGCTCTTTCAGTATTGTGCTCTGTAAGTTTGTACTGTGTTTAATAACTGTTTTTAATATATATTTCTGTTTATTATATCCTGATTTTAAATTGGTATATTATATCCTCTTTCAGTATTATATCCTGGTTTTTAATAACTGTTTTTAACAACAGCTAGAGTATATATATATTCTTTTTTAATGGGTTTATAAAACCATATGAATATAAAAAGAATCCATCGCAGCGTAATCTGTCCGGGTTATTTTCCAGATCAAATGCTATTGCCTCTCTAGGGTTTCTCTACTTCTGCTATCTACCATGTCCAGTCGGAATCGCCTGGCTCCTCACGGCATGAAAGGCCCTCCTCCGGGCCGCCATTCATCTCCTNGGTTTATAAAACCATATGAATATAAAACGAATCCATCGCAGCGTAATCTGTCCGGGTTATTTTCCAGATCAAATGCTGTTGCCCCTCTAGGGTTTCTCTACTTCTGCTATCCACCATGTCCAGTCGGAATCGCCTGGCTCCTCACGGCATGAAAGGCCCTCCTCCGGGCCGCCATTCATCTCCTCCTCCCTTTGGCAGTGGTCTCGTCCCCATCCCTCGACCCCACCATCGTCACCCTGCTCTCCTCGACGAGATGCGCGACGTCCTGTCGCCCTTCGCCGGGGGTCTTCGCGGGCCGCAGTCTCTCCCTTCATTGTTGATTGATGAGCGTTTCGCCGCGCAGAATCAGGAGATCCAGGGCTTGCTTGTTGACAACCAGCGATTGGCGGCCACCCATGTCGCGCTAAAGCAGGAGCTGGCTGCTGTACTTCACGAGCTCCAGCGGGCATCACATGCCAGTGGGGCTCTGCAGGCTGACAGGGAGGCCGAGTTTCGGGGGGTATCACACTTCACTTTTTTTTTTTCCCTCTTTATAAGTGTTTGGTTCTCTTATATCTGCTGTTTGCTTTCTAATGTTGTCGTGCTTGTGTTAGTAATGACTATACATTGTTTGATTTGTCCGTAATTTTAAATAATGAACGAATAAATGTTGTCGGACTGTTTTTCTATCATTTAATTTGGGCAGAATTTATATGTCATCATACCCGAATGCCCATGGGTCTGTTATGTTTTGTTGTATTTTATTAGGTGGACATAAGCCAAGTGATAAGCTTGAGAGTGGACTGCTTGGTTGCCTGTTTAGATAAGCTAAGTGAGGATAGGCCTTACCCTAGCTAAATAGGGTAGGTTTAAGGAGCTTTTTTTCCAAAGTTGAGCATACTTTAAAACTTTCCTCTGGCACTCGAGTGAACACATGAGCCCAGTCTCTAAAAGCTTTGAAGTTTGCAGAGGTTAGCCAAAAATTAAGTTTTCTAGAGATCATATTTGATTTCTTCTTGCTACAAATAATCCTTTATGCAGGCATTGAAAGCAAAAAGAAAAAAAAAACTTTATTTCTTGATAATTTTATCGTTTTCCCTAAATAGGATATTTGAGGAAAAAATATACATTCTCACAATTTCTATCCACATTTTAATCAATATTTAAATAAGAAATCGGTTTATTAAATTGAGAATTGTTATAAGGTCCCCACTCGATATGTATAACTCACCCCCACTTGAAGCACATCTTTATAGCAAGTTTTTCTTTATATCTTACATTCGTGGAATCATTGAACAATGCGAGCAGTCCAATTGGCCAAAAGAAAAGTTGATATAAACAAAAAATTTATTTGATGGAGACAAGATTTTTTTCACTTATTTTAGCTAATTAAACTAGTAGATAAAAAATATGCTATATAATATGCTTTATTTTCCTGAACCACTATTGAACTTTACTTAATAATGGATAATTAAGGTTAATTAGCTCCGTTTTGTAAGTAACTATGGTATTAATTTGATGGCAAACTAACTCTCGTCTCATCTAATGTTATCATTTATTAACTTCAATTAAAAAAAAAAAAGAATATTTGAGCTTGGGATGTTGATAACAATAATGTGGTTGCAGCATCTGCAACATCAAATGATGATGATGATTGTGGCGTTGACAAGGACTACATTAATATGAATGAAGGACAACAATTGGAATGCCATTTGAAGTTTATATCATCATTGAAAATCTATGATGCACCGACCGAGACATGTATATTCAAACACAATATGAGATACCGAACAAGTCGATTATTAATAATATTTGACATAGATAGGTATCAGGCAAAATAGTATATTTGCGTATATTAGAAAATTTAAAGCATGATATTTAGCTGCGAAAAATTAAATAATCAATAGTGCATACAATCTAATTCATGTTATAGTAGATTTTGCTCTTTTACAGTTGAGGCAGAAAAATAAACATTATGAAAAGTTGACCTCTAAGTAGTTGTTTGGTCGTAAGTGTTACGAGTCAAAAGTAAAAAAAAAATGTATGGGTGTATCGTATTGTTGTTTGGTTTGAGGTAAACCAATATCAAAGTTTAGGTGATTTAGCATGCCCCATAATACCTATTTTTTATGAATTTAGATTTATCAAAAATTTCCAAATGTAGGAAATATTCATAGTGTATGTTCTCACCTTCCCTTTTGGCGGTTGCCGCCATTAATTGTCATTATCCTCCATTGTCTATGGCTGCTCTTTGTCGTTCGTCGCCACTTGCAATCACTCAATTTTGGTTGCCTTGTATTGTCGTTCACCATTGTGTACCTCCTGCTATTACCTACCGTATTCTAATTCGTTTGAAATATATCATAAAAAACACCAAAATATTTCAATGAGTATGAATTATGTTTTGATCAAATAACTCATGCGTTTGTAAATTACATGCATTTATAAAAATCAAACCAAACAAATCTTAAATAAATAAATTTTTGAAGGCTTATTTCATTTGTGTATTTCAAAATTAAGTCTTATTATTTTTCAATTATATATAAACTCTCCCTTCTCCAAATAACTATTTCACGTAACCTATGATACACATCTTTTCTCTTATTTATTTGTTTATTATTTATTTATTAGTACATGTCGTTGGTGCATCAACATATTATATACTTACATCTTGTAAAGTGTTGATGCATTATAATCAATAATAATATTATGGGTATAAATGATGTCGAACTTTGGGTGAAAGAAGGTGATGCATATGAGGAATGAAGGAGATTGATGACCACAACAACAAAAAAAATTTATCCCACTATGGTTGCATTTGGGGCAGCTTAAATAGAGCGACGTGGTGGGAAAATGCCATGTTTGATGTTTCTTTCATGCGGTACGACATTTTATTTAGAAAATTTTGTTAAAATGCGGTCGCAGGCTTGACCTTGTGGCCCGTGTTTTATCACAAACCTTTTACTTGTGTTGCCCATCCTAGCATTCGTGTTTCTCCCTAGCGGTTTGTTCTCCCTGCTCTGCTTCCCTTTCTTCTCTCTCACATTTCTACCCTAGCAGTTCCTTCTCTCCCATCGTGAGAGAACTGCCAAGAATCACTGTTTTCCCTTTTCTATCCTCCGATATCTTCTTACCTCTCTTTACCCTTATGTTATTTCCCCTTTGTTTGTGGTTTTCTTTTGTGNAGCTCTGCAGGCTGAGAGGGAGGCCGAGTTTCGGGGGGTATCACCCTTCACCTTTTTTCCCCCTCTTTATAAGTGTTTGGTTCTCTTATATCTGCTGTTTGCTTTCTAATGTTGTCGTGCTTGTGTTATTAATGACTATACGCTGTTTGATGTGTCCGTAATTTTAAATAATGAACGAATAAATGTTGTCGGACTGTTTTTCTATCATTTAATTTGGGCAGAATNGAGGGAGGCCGAGTTTCGGGGGGTATCACACTTCACTTTTCTTTTCCCTCTTTATAAGTGTTTGGTTCTCTTATATCTGCTGTTTGCTTTCTAATGCTGTCGTGCTTGTGTTATTAATGACTATACATTGTTTTATTTGTCCGTAATTTTAAATAATGAACGAATAAATGTTGTCGGTCTGTTTTTCTATCATTTAATTTGGGCAGAATTTATATGTCATCATACCCGAATGCCCATGGGTCTGTTATGTTTTGTTGTATTTTATTAGGTGGACATAAGCCAAGTGATAAGCTTGAGAGTGGACTGCTTGGTTGCCTGTTTAGATAAGCTAAGTGAGGATAGGCCTTAACCTAGCTAAACAGGGTAGGTTTAAGGAACTTTTTTCCAAAGTTGAGCATACTTTAAAATTTTCCTCTGGCACTCGAGTGAACACATGAGCCCAGTCTCTAAAAGCTTTGAAGTTTGCAGAGGTTAGCCAAAAATTAAGTTTTCTAGAGATCATATTTGATTTATTCTTGCTACAAAGAATCCTTTATGCAGGCATTGAAAGCGAAAAGAAAAGAAAAAACTTTATTTCTTGATAATTTTATTGTTTTCCTAAATAGGATATTTGAGGAAAAAAATATACATTCTCACAATTTCTATCCATATTTTAATCAATGTTTAAAATAAGAAGTCGGTTTATTAAATTGAGAATTGTTATAAGGTCCCCACTCGATATGTATAACTCACCCCCACTTGAAGCACATCTTTATAGCAAGTTTTTCTTTATATTTTACATTCGTGGAATCAGTGAACAATGCGAGCAGTCCAATTGGCCAAAAGAAAAGTTGAGGATAAAAACAAAACATTTATTTGATGGAGACAAGATTTTTTTCATTTATTTTAGCAGATTAAACTAGTAGATCAAAAATATGCTATATAATATGCTTAATTTTCATGAACCACTATTGAACCTTATTTAATAATGGATAACTAAGGTTAATTAGCTCCATTTTGTAAGTAATTATGGTAATAATTTGATGGCAAACTAACTCTCATCTCATCTAATGTTATCATTTATTAACTTCAGTTAAAAAAAAGAATATTTGAGCTTGGGACGTTGATAACAATAATGTGGTTGCAGCATTTGCAATATCAAATGATGATGATGATGATTGTGGCATTGACAAGGGCTACATTAATATGAATGAAGGACAACAATTGGAATGCCATTTGAAGTTTATATCATCATTGAAAATCTATGATGCACCGACCGAGACATGTATATTCAAACACAATATAAGATACCGAACAAGTCGATTATTAATAATATTTGACATAGCGTATATTAGAAAATTTAAAGCATGATATTTAGCTGCAAAAAATTAAATAATCAATAGTGCATACAATCCAATTCATGTTATAGTAGATTTTTCTCTTTTACAATTGAGGCAAAAAAATAAACATTATGAAAAGTTGACCTCTAAGTAGTTGTTTGGTCGTAAGTGTTACGAGTCAAAAGTAAAAAAATAAATGTATGGGTGTATCGTATTGTTGTTTGGTTTGAGGTAAACCAATATCAAAGTATTTGTTTAGATGATTTAGCATGCCCCATAATACCTATTTTTTATGAATTTAGATTTACCAAAAAATTCCAAATGTAGGAAATACTCATAGTGTATGTTCTTACCTTCCCTTTTGGCGGTTGCCGCCATTAATTGTCATTATCCTCCATTGTCCATGGCTGACCTTTGTCGTTTGTCGCCACTTGCAATCACTCAATTTTGGTTGCCTTGTATTGTCGTTCTCCATTGTACCTCCTGCTATTACCTACCGTATTCTAATTCATTTGAAATATATCATAAAAAACACCAAAATATTTGAATGAGTATGAATTGTGTTTGATCAAATAACTCATGTGTTTGTAAATTACATGCATTTATAAAAATCAATCCAAACAAATCTTAAGTAAATAAATTTTTTAAGGCTTATTTCATTTGTGTATTTCAAAATTAAGTTTTATTATTTTTCAATTATATATAAACTCTCCCTTCTCCTAATAGCTATTTCACGTAACCTATGATACACATCTTTTCTCTTATTTATTTGGTTATTATTTATTTATTAGTATATGTCGTTGGTGCATCAACATATTATATACTTACATCTTGTAAAGCGTTGATGCATTATAATCAATAATAATGTTATGGGTATAAATGATGTCGAACTTGGGGTGAAAGAAGGTGATGCATATGAGGAATGAAGGAGATTGATGACCACAACAACAAAAAAATTTATCCCACTATGGTTGCTTTTGGGGCAGCTTGTTTAGCGGATATTGTTGCTTTGCGGCCACTGTGTATGATGGGTTGCTATTGTTGGTTTAGTGTCTCTGTGTTTAGCCAATGAATTATATTGGTTCGTAGCTCGATTTTCTTTATTCGATAGTGTGTTGATTTTGATGGCGATGGTTGTGATGATGTGGTGGTGGTTGTGTTGGTGTTGATGATAAATTTGTGGTGGTTGTGGTGGTGGTATTTGTGTGATGGCAGTGGTGGTGGTGTTGTTTGTGTGTTGGTAGTATTTGTGGGGATAGTGGTGGTGTGGTCTTGGTGGTGTGTAGGACTAGTGGTGGTGGGGAGAGTTTCTTTGGAGTGGAGTTTATCTCGTGAAATTAATCGTCTGAATTTTAAATTCAATATTATGATAGTTTTAATTGTTATTGTAATAATTTTATTTTTAATTTTGATTGGTTTAATGATTTTTGGTTTTATTATGCAATATTAAAATTGGATATCTGTTTCCATTTATAAAATGTGCAACAAGGACTGATTCTGTTATAAACAGTTTAATAGTACACGAGCAAAAATGTATTTTTGTCATAAGAAACTGCATCACAATTGTTGCATAACTGCACATAACAAACAGAGACACAGCTTCCCTGACACAGTTTCTGCGCAGTAGTTTCCTGACACAGTTGCTGCGCAGTAGTTTCCTGACACAGTTGCTGCGCAATAGCTTTTTAATAAGCTGTGGCTGCCCCAAACAGATTCTAAGTGGGGTCAGCTACATGAATCTTTTTTCTCCATTGTGTCCTAGAGTGTTTTATTCTCGTTTAATTCTAATAAGTTAAGATCATTTTTTGTACAATAAGCCCAAATCTTTTTAGGTTTACCTCCATTTTTCTTAACATAAGCCGAATCTAAAAGAAATACTCTCCTAACTGGATCATCAGATGTTTGATGTTTAATTGACCAAACTATTTAAGATGACATTTGTTTTGCATTTTGTCTCTTAAATGTCAAGCCACTCATCCACCTAAGCATTCTCATCTCAACAAGACTTAACTTAGTTTTATGCTTCTCTTTTAAATGCCAACATTCTATGTAGTAAAGCAAGCATTGCAGGTTTCACCGTAATTTTCCTTTTAAGTTTAAATAGGCTCAATGCATTCCTCCACTTCAACCAACCAATTTGAATTTTACTTATAACATCCCCATCTATATCACCATCACGTTGAACAATAGACCTGAGATATCTAAGCGTTCACATTTTTTAATAATTAGATCACCCATAATTATAACTCTGTCACCAGATCTACTACTACTAAAATTACATTCGATATATTCAGTTTTAGATTTACTTAAATGAAAGCCTTTAGACATCAAAGTAGACCTCTATAGCTCTAGTTTTTCTTGAACTCTTTCCCTAGTCTTATCCATACGAAGGATATCATCAGTGAAAAGCATACACCAAGGTACATCCTCCTGGAAAAACAAACAAAGAGATTGATGATGATGAATGAAAAATGGGGAACTGATCGTGATTAGCTTGAGAAAGAAGGATGAAGATGGTAATCATTTGGAGTNGCATAAGTCAAGTGATATGCCTGAGAGTGGACTGCTTGATTACCTGTTTAGATAAGCTAGGTGAGGATAGGTCTTACCCTAGCTAAATAGGGTAGGTTTAAGGAGCTTTTTTCCAAAGTTGAGCATACTTTAAAATTTTCCTCTGGCACTCGAGTGAACACATCAGCCCAGTCTCTAAAAGCTTTGAAGTTTGCAGAGGTTAGCCAAAAATTAAGTTTTCTAGAGATCATATTTGATTTATTCTTGCTACAAAGAATCCTTTATGCAGGCATTGAAAGCGAAAAGAAAAGAAAAAACTTTATTTCTTGAAAATTTTATCGTTTTCCCTAAATAGGATATTTGAAGAAAAAATATACATTCTCACAATTTCTATCCATATTTTAATCAATATTTAAATAAGAAGTCGGTTTATTAAATTGAGAATTGTTATAAGGTCCCCACTCGATATGCATAACTCACCCCACTTGAGCACATCTTTATAGCAAGTTTTTCTTTATATCTTACATTTGTGGAATCAGTGAACAATGCGAGCAGTCCAATTGGCCAAAAGGAAAGTTGATATAAACAAAAAATTTATTTGGTGGAGACAGGATATTTTTCACTTATTTTAGCTAATTAAACTAGTAGATCAAAAATATGCTATATAATATGCTTAATTTTCATGAACCACTATTGAACTTTATTTAATAATGGATAATTAAGGTTAATTAGCTCCATTTTGTATGTAGTTATGGTATTAATTTGATGGCAAACTAACTCTCATCTCATCTAATGTTATCATTTATTAAATTTAGTTAAAAAAAAAGAATATTTGAGCTTGGGATGTTAACAATAATGTGGTTGCGACATCTGCAACATCAAATGATGATGATGATGATTGTCGCGTTGACAAGGACTACATTAATATGAATGAAGGACAACAAATGGAATGCCATTTGAAGTTTATATCATCATTGAAAATCTATGATGCACCGACTGAGACATGTATATTCAAACACAATATGAAATACCGAACAAGTCGATTATTAATAATATTTGACATAGATAGGTATTAGGCAAAATAGTATATTCTCGTATATTAATAAATTTAAAGCATGATATTTAGCTGCAAAAAATTAAATAATCAATAGTGCATACAATCCAATTCATGTTATAGTAGATTTTGCTCTTTTACAATTGAGGCAGAAAAATAAGCATTATGAAAATTTGACCTCTAAGTAGTTGTTTGGTCGTAAATGTTACGAGTCAAAAGTAAAAAAAAGTGTATGGGTGTATCGTATTTTTGTTTGGTTTGAGGTAAACCAATATCAAAGTATTTTTTTAGGTGATTTAGTATGCCCCATAATACCTATTTTTTATGAATTTTGATTTACCAAAAATTTCAAAATGTAGGAAATACTCATAGTTTATGTTCTCACCTTCCCTTTTGGCGGTTGCCGCCATTAATTTCCATTATCAATTGTCATTATCCTCCATTGTCCATGCCTGCCCTTTGTCGTTCGTCGCCACTTACAATCACTCAATTTTGGTTGCCTTGTATTGTCGTTCACCATTGAACCTCCTGCTACTACCTACCGTATTCTAATTCATTTGAAATATATCATGAAAAACACCTAAATATTTCAATGAGTATGAATTGTGTTTGATCAAATAACTCATGCATTTGTAAATTACATGCATTTATTAACATCAAACCAAATAAATCTTAGATAAATAAATTTTTGAAGGCTTATTTCATTTATGTATTTCAAAATTAAGTCTTATTATTTTTCAATTATATATAAACTCTCCCTTTTCCTAATAGCTATTTCATGTAACCTATGATACACATCTTTTCTCTTATTTATTTGTTTATTATTTATTTATTAGTACATGTCGTTGGTGCATCAACATATTATATACTTACATCTTGTAAAGCGTTGATGCATTATAATCAATAAAAATATTATGGGTATAAATGTTGTCGAACTTGGGTTGAAAGAAGGTGATGCATATGAGGAATGAAGGAGATTGATGACCACAACAACAAAAAAAAATTATCCCACTAAGGTTGTGTTTGGGGCAGCTTAAATGGAGCAGTGTGGTGGGAAAATGCCATGTTTGATGTTTGTTTCATGCGGTACGACATTTTATTTGGAAAATTTTGTTGAAATGCGGTCGCAGGCTTGACCTTGCTGCCCGTGTTTAATCACAAACCTTTTACTTGTGTTGCCCATCCTAGCATTCGTGTTTCTCCCTAACGGTTCGTTCTCCCTGCTCTGCTCCCCTTTCTTCTCTCTCACATTTCTGCCTAGCAGTTCCTTCTCTCCCATCGTGAGAGAACTGCCAAGAATCACTATTTTCCCTTTTCTCCGCTATCCTCCGATATCTTCTTACCTCTCTTTACCCTTATGTTATTTCCCCTTTGTTTGTGGTTTTCTTTTGTGGCTTGATATTTGAGATTTGTGGCTTTGCTCTATGGATAAATGGTTTCTATTAATGTTCCATTGCAATCCTGTTTTCTGAGAAATTTGTGGTTTTTGGTTGTCACGTGTGACTTGGTTTTTTGCGGTTTAGTACTTTGCTCTATGGCGAAATTACGAATCTAGGGAGGGGAAAACACCATATTGCATATTAATTTTATTTTGAAATTTGAAATTTGAAATTTGAAATTTATCAGGTATTTGCAGCTTTGGCTCTTTGCTCTTTACGGCTTTTTGTTCACTATAGTTTCAGACTTGTTTTTTGCAGTTTGTGGTGCTTTATGGAGAAAATGAATATAAGGAGGGGAATACACCATATTGCATATCCTTTTTCTGTGAAATTTGAAATTTTTTAGATCTATGTGATTTTGGCCCTTTGCTCTTTGCGGTTTTTGTTTAATATATGAAGTACTTTTTTTTTTAGGCCTTGCGGTTTTTGGTTCACCTTGGGCTGGTGACCACAGGGTTAGATGAGGGATGCTGGCATGTCGGGATCTGTGGAATTCATATAACAAGTGTATTTCTTTTTTTCTGTGACATATGAAGGTTTTATGAATGGGTGGTTGTTATTGGTGGTTTGTAGTCATTGTGTTTGATGGGTTGCTATTATTATTTTGCGGCCACTGTTTGGTGGGTTGATATTGTTGCTTTGCGGCCACTGTGTATGATGGGTTCCTATTGTTGGTTTAGTGTCTCTGTGTTTAGCCAATGAATTATATTGGTTCTTAGCTCAATTTTCTTTATTGGGTAGTGTGTTGGTTGTGATGGCGATGGCTGTGATGATGTGGTGGTGGTTGTGTTGGTGCTGATGATAAATTTGTGGTGGTTGTGATGGTGGTATTTGTGTGGTGGCAGTGGTGGTGGTGATGTTTGTGTGTTGGTAGTATTTGTGGGGATAGTGGTGGTGTGGTCTTGGTGGCATGTAGGACTAGTGGTGGTGGGGAGAGTTTCTTTGGAGCGGAGTTTATCATGTGAAATTAATCATCTGAATTTTCAATTCAACATTATGATATTATTAATTGTTTTTTTAATAATTTTATTTTTTAATTTTGATTGTTCTCTTATTGTTTAATGATTTTTAGTTTTATTATGCAATATTAAAATTGGATATTTGTTTCCATTTATAAAATGTGCAACCAGGACTGATTCTGTTATATACAGTTTAATAGTACACGAGCAAAAATGTATTTTTGTCATAAACAACTGTATCATAATTGTTGCATAACTGCACATAACAAACAGAAACACAACTTCCCTGACACAGTTTCTGCGCAGTAGCTTCCTGACACAGTTGCTGCGTAACAACTTTTTAATAAGCTGCGACTGCCCCAAACAGATTCTAAGTGGGGTCAGCTACATGAATCTTTTTTCTGCATTGTGTCCTAGAGTGTTTTATTCTCGTTTAATTCCAATAAATTAAGATCATTTTTTGTACAATAAGCCCAAATCTTTTTAGGTTTACCTCCATCTTTCTTAACATAAGCCGAATCTAAAAGAAATACTCTCCTAACTGGATCATCAGATGATTGCCGTTTAATTGACCAAACTATTTAAGATGACATTTGTTTTGCATTTTGTCTCTTATGTGTCAAGCCACTCATCAACCTAAGCATTCTCATCTCAACAACACTTAACTTAGTTTTATACTTCTCTTTTAAATGCCAACATTCTACATAGTAAAGCAAGCATTGCAGGTTTCACCATAATTTTCCTTTTAAGTCTAAATAGACTCAATGCATTCCTCCACTTCAACCAACCAATTTGAATTTTACTTAGAACATCCCCATCTATATCACCATCACGTTGAACAATAGACCTGAGATATCTAAGCGTTCATATTTTTTAATAATTAGATTACCCATAATTACAATTCTGCCACCAGATCTACTACTACTAAAATTATATTCGATATATTCAGTTTTAGATTTACTTAAATGAAAGCCTTTAGACTTCAAAGTAGACCTCTATAGCTCAAGTTTTTCTTGAATTCTTTCTCTAGTCTTATCCATAAGAAGGATATCATCAGTGAAAAACATACACCAAGGTACATCCTCCTGGAAAAACAAACAACGAGATTGATGACGATGAATGAAAAATGGGGAACTGATCGTGATTAGCTTGAGAAAGAAGGATGAAGATGGTAATCATTTGGAGTATTAAAAAGTGGGAAGCATGTGGGATGTTGTTTTATGCAAGGGAATCAATAGTATTTTTTTGACACACTATATACACTTAGATATTGTAAAGGGTTCATGCATTATTTTTGATAATAATAACATGGGTATAAATGATGATAAACGTGGGGTGAAAGAAAACGATGCATATGAGGAATGAAGGAGATTGATGACAATGAATGAGAAATGAGAAATTGATTGTGATTAGCATAAGTAAGAAGGATGAAGATGGTGATAATTTGGAGCATTGAATAGGGGGGAGCATGTGGGATGATGTTTTATGCAAGGGAGGCAATAATGCTGTATTGGTTTATTAAACTTATACCTTATGGGGCCTTGACCTCAGCCTTACTTAAAAACCACATATAAGCCATGTGTAAATTTTTGTAGCTTAGAAAGATTCTCCAGAGGTTTGTTTATCTTGATTTGGGCTTCAACCAAATAATCTGAGATAATTTATGTTTGAGCTTTAACCAAATAAGAGCACCTAACATTTGAAATTTATTACTAAGTCGAGCATATTACACATAATCATTAAAAAAAAAAAAACTAGGCGATCATAATATAAAAATAGAAAAGAATTCTCATGTTCATGACAAACTATTATCATCCTTTGCATCTAGAATTTTGTATCATACTTCATAAAATAATTGTTTTTTAAAAGTTGGTGTTACGATCTTGTGAATCCCAAGGTTGTTACATGTCTCTTTATGAGTCAAGGCATATGTATTGAAGTTCAATATAGACTGATAGCGAGAACAATCAAATTTTTCATCCATTTGTAAATGCAGATCTATGCTAACAGAGTTAACTACCTAAATGTCTCTTTGATTTTTTGTACCATGTAAGCCAAATAGGAAATGATTAAATTCTAAGTCTGATATAGGCATTTCACTTGAGGATGGGATAAAATTCCAATTCATTTTCAAATGAAGAAAGTCTGTATAAAATTTATCGAGCCAAAAATAAGCTTCAAAAAAGAACGAGTATTGAAAGTAATATAAGGAACAAGAGAGTCCCATCATGACAAAGAAGATTTAGAAAAAAATAAATGATAAAAATGGAAGTAGGTCACTTGAACTGTGTGGGACTAAGAGTTCTGCCATTTCTTGCTATCATTTCTCCTTGTCCATGCTTGTTTGCTCAACTTTCAAAGAAAGACACTTTAGAAAAAACTTTTTTATCAACATGCTAAAAAATATTGTTGTTAAGTTAAAAATTGCAGTTTGGGTATTTAATTTACAAAAAAATGAAGTTGGACACTATAGGACGCGGTATGGTGTGGCTGAGACACGCTTTGGCGTGATTATGACACGAGACAATGATGAATTATATTTATTTTTATGAGTCAAATTTGCAAACTATAATTTTCTAATTAATGTTATTGAATGTTTTATTGAAGAGGACGTTTGCTTTAGTCTTGAGATGATGATTATGATACGTTTGATGCAATTGGATTTTTTTGAAGTAGTTGTGCAGCAACTGCAAAAGAAGCTGTTGCGGGGAAGCTGTTGTTGATGAATTTGTGTGTTTGTTTGGTTAGTTCAACTGTTCAACAACTGTTCCTGAAATAATGACTGGATTGCTCTTCTATACACATGATTATGTAAGTTAACTAATTCAAATTTAACAAATACATAACAACATAAATAAATTTAGAAATTCAGAAAAAGTCACAAATCACAAACAAATCCATACTATGATCCATACCATGACACAACTACAGAAATATGGTCATACCATAAGCACTAACCCAAAAATTTTCTGACATATCATCTAAATGTATGAAATTTTCGAACATACCACACAATTATGATGTACTTACATATCAAGGAGCAAAAAAAATGTCAAACATTTTCAACAACAACAACAATAAAGCCTTAATCCCATTAAGTGGGGTCGACTGCATGAATCCTTTTTCTCCATTGCGTCCTATTTAATGTCATATTTTCATTTAATTCTAATAAATTAAGATATTTTTTTATACAATATGCCCAAGTCGTCCTAGGTCTACCGTTGTCTTTCTTAACATAAGTCAAATCTAAAACATCTATTCTCCTAATTGTGTTATCAGACGGTCGACGTTTAATGTGATCAAACCATTTAAGACGACTCTCTAATTTTGTCGTCACTAGAGCTACACCAACCCTATCATGTATATATTCATTTCACATTTTGTCTCTAAGTGTAAATCCACTCATCCACCTAATCATTCTCATCTTGTCAACATTTAACTTAGCATTGTGCTTCTCTTTTAAAGGCCAACATTCAGTGCCATAGAGCATTGCATGTCTCACCACCATCTTATAAAATTTTCCTTTCAGTCTAAGCTGTACTTTTATATCACACAATAAGCCCGAAGCATTCCTCCACTTCAACCAACCAACCTGAATTCTACTATTAACATCCCCATCTATACTTTGAACAATTAACCCAAGATATCTAAATCGTTCACACATTTTAATAATTTGTTCACCCAAAGTTACACTTCTGTCACTAGAGCTACTACTAAAGTTACATTCCATGTTTTTAGTTTTAGTTCTACTCAAACGAAGGCCTTCATACTCCAATGTAGACCTGCAATTCAGGTTTTCCTGTGTTTTTTCTCTCATTTTATCCATGAGAATGATATCATCAGCAAAAATCATACACCAAGGTACATCCTCTTGTAAATGTCTAGTAAGACCATCCATAACTAAAGCAATTAGACATGGGCTTAAATCCGATCCCTAATGTAATCCAACAGAATTACAAAAATATTTGGTCAATCCCCCTTTAGTTCGAACACAAGTAACGACTCTAGCATACATATTTTTAATGACTTGAATATAAGTTATATCAACATCTTTTTTCTCAAGAACTCTCAAAAGGATATCTCTTGGAACCTTATCATAGGTTTTTTCTAAATCAATAAAAATCAAATGTCGATCCTTTTTATTATCTCTAAACCTCTCCATCAAACCTCTCAATAAATGTATAGCTTCCATAGTAGACCCGCCTGACATGAATCCAAATTGATTATGAGAAATTTTTGTAATACTTCTTAAACTATGTTCAATTACCCTCTCCTATAATTTTAAAGTTTGACACATCAACTTAATTCCTCAAGAATTTGCACACTCTTGTGCATCCCTTTTATTCTTAAAAATAGAGACCAAAATACTCTTCCTCCACTCCTCAAACATCTTTTTACTTTTAAAATAATATTACAAGTTTAGTAAGCCAAGAAACTCCCAAATCTCCTAAATATTTTCACACTTCAATTGGGATATTATCAGGTCATGCAGACTTTCCACCCTTAGTTTCCTTTAAAAAATCCTCAACGTTTTTTTTTCTAATACAACAGTAAAAATTAGACATTTTATTATTATTAACGATACTAAGATCACTAAGGTCGATCGTATTATCAGAAATTTCATTAAAAAGTTTATCAAAATAACTCACTCACCTATGTTGAATATCTTTTTATAAGAAAAGAACTTTTTGATTTTCATCTATAATACAATTTCTTGCGTTAAATGTTTATTTTATTTTCTCTTATTTGGCTACTTTATACATATATTTTTGGCTCTATTTATTATCCAATTTATTATAAAGAGCACTAATAACAAAATTTTTAGAGTCACATATTGTTCTTTTAAACTCTCTGCGGGCTATTTGATATTTTCCCACTTCTCTAAGCTTTAGAATATAATTTTTTATATTTTATTTTTTCTTGCACATTTTTATTCCACAACCAACTATTTTTATTTATAGAATTTTTTTCTTTTGATTCTTCAAGTAAATCTTTTGCCACCTGTTTAATAGTGTTTGTTATTTTATCCCACATAGCATTTGTTTCTTCATGAACTTCCCAACTTTTAAAATACTGAATTTATTCGTAAAAATAATTTTATTTGTGTCTTTTAGGTACCTCTATCTAATTCTACGATGAGGCCTCCTAGTATTCTTTATTGTACAAATCTTCATCTTAAAATCTAAGACTAATAATCGATTTTGGGTACTTAAATCATCACTTGGAATGACATTGCAGTCCTTACAATATTGATGATCTCTTCTCATAAGAAAATAATTAATTTGTATTTTATTAGAACCATTCTTATAGGTAATAAGATGCTCATCTCTTTTCTTGAATAAAGTATTAGTAATAATAAAATTATATGCTAAAGCAAAATCTAATATGACTATCTTTTTCATTAATCACTCCAAAATCATAGTCACTATGAATATTTCTGAAATCTTCTACCACTCTATTGACATGTCCATTTAAATCTCATCCAATAAAAATTTTTTCTTCAAGAGGTATCATTTGTATTAAGTCTTCTAACTCATTCCATAATTTATCTTTAGAACCTATTTCTAAACCTACTTGAGGAGCATAAACACTTGTAATATTAAAAATTTTAGTAACAATAATAATCTTAAGGGCTATAATTTTATCTCAAAAATTATTAATTTTTACAATATTATCTTTCAAACTCTTATCTATACTTACATTTATGTCAATTTTAGTGCGACTCTTGCCAGAATACTAAAGTTTAAAATCTAAGTTATCAATCTCATTAGCATTTTCTCGAACCAATTTATTTTCTTGAATACATAAGATATTTATCTTTTTATAAATCATAATATCAACTAATTCCATTAATTCACCATTAAGAGTACCTATATTCCAAGATCCTATCCTAATATTAGTTTTATTGACTAACTTATGTACCTGCATTCGTCCGTAATTTGAGAACTATTGCTTATTTGACACTACACCTGAGCACCGGTGTAGCTGCTCTTGCACTCATTTCATTGTATTCAGGTCATACAGCGCATCATTTCCAGGGGACGGTTTAACACTAAATATTTTCACTGTATTCAGGTCAAATATTTTCATTATTAAGAAAAAATCATCTCAACAATGCTATTTGAGGAAAAAACGTAACCAACTATTCACAGAATAACCAAAAAGAAAAAGAAGAAGAAGAAGAACCCAACAGGATCAGACTATTGATGACTGAACCATAGAAAGAAATAACCAAGTTACATTCTAAAAGTATCATACATGATCACAAAAAGACAAAAAAAAAAAAAAACTAAGAGACAATCCAATTAAATGCCATCCTCCCCGTCTTAAGGATTTCAAGCAAAATAAGAAATCAACAACTGAGTGGACGCAGCATCTCAAAATATTGAGGTTTCAGAGAAAACCATCGAACTGCAAATAATCTCTGCTAAAAAAACTCAAATGGAAACTATCCAGATGAATTTATGAGAGTAATAAACTAGATAGAAAGTGAGAGCCAGATATGTTAGGTGTTTAGGCATTTCACAAGTTGAGTGAGGAAAACTAGAGCAACCATAAAGAACAATTTCAACCTATGTTCAGAAGATCACAACCGAAGCCAATATGACCAATCCCCAAATTCATCCTTTATTGGGTATATTGCGAGGAAAG
This sequence comes from Phalaenopsis hybrid cultivar, assembly GCA_002079205.1. NCBI lineage: Eukaryota > Viridiplantae > Streptophyta > Magnoliopsida > Asparagales > Orchidaceae > Phalaenopsis > Phalaenopsis hybrid cultivar. The sequence goes on from JXCR01023138.1 coordinate 105,203, forward strand.
TTTGGAGACGAAAAGGGTTAAAATCAGAAAAATTTTGCCTGAATTGTGAAATGCTGCCCTCCGTGGATCTCCTTGCATGGCCCCATGCCGAGATAGGCTGCCTTGATTTTACTCCTGCAGCGACCCTGTGCGTTCTGGGAATGCACTGTTAGCTTGTTGCCTCGCCAAATGCCTCCTACATCTCCTAATGTGTTAGTGATACATCAATGTGCTTGTATTTTGTGATAGTTTTGAAGATTACAGGTATTTTTTGTTTTTATCATTTTTTGTTGACATTATGATGCTCATTTGGACAAGATAATTTTTAATGATTGATGCTCAAATTGACATGTTGTTGACAATTAATTGCACTTTATAAAATATCATAATTTTATTCTAGTGAAACTAATGTTTTCAGTTTTGATTATTCCGCTTCTATTGTAAGACTAATGATATTATACTTCATTGTGTGATGCTTTTTGATAGAAAATAGACATTAGGTGTTTTTATTACAAATTGTGTATTCAAATTTATAAAAAATATATATATTTCCATGGAATGTTGTATTTTACTTTTTTTCAATTATGTTGTATCTATAGCTTATGTTTGTGTCTATGCTTCATAGTTTCCCACTTTGCCTTTGTCGACTTTGTTTCTGTTGTCTTCTGCATGGCAAAAACTGGGTAGCCGATATTTGGATACTGGTAAATCAAGCAGTCCTTTCTTTTTTTTTTTTCTTGATTTAGTGACTTCTCTTCTTTGATCGGAAGACTGAGAGGAGGAAACTATTATTAATTTTCTAATGAGGAGTATTGTGCCATATCTGCTTCAGAAGCCTAATGAAAGTTGGATTTTGAACTTGATAAAAGGAANCTAAGGGTCTGTTTGGGGAAGCTACAGAGTTGTTGCGCAGCAGTTGTGCTAGGAAGCTGCTGCGGGGAAGCTGTGCATCTATTTGTTTAATGCAGTTTGTTGCAGTTGTTTATGAATCAATAACATTTCTACCTCTATTGTATAGTGTTGTTTATAGCAGAATCAATCATGCTTGCACATTTCATACATAACAACATATATTTAATTTGAATATTATAAAATAAAAAATTGCATCTCACTAAACAGTAACACGATAATCAAAATTAAAAATAAAATTATTAAAATAACAATTAATATCATCATAATACTGTTTATAAAATGTAGCCAATTAATATCACGATATAATCCCTCCAACGAAACCCTCCACCCTTGATCAATATCGACTGTGGACTCATCGAACTGATTCACCCACCTAAAGAAGTCACAGTTCTTTGTTTTATTCTTTGGACACTTGTAAATTTGCCTCCCATAACTATGTTGTTGTCGCAAAGTAAGAAAAAAACACTGCAGTCCACAGTAGCAGTGTAATGCTTGGGAGGCAGCGGAAGTCCTCGAGCTTATTTTTTATGAAGATTTAAAACTACAAAGCTCAAACTCTTAAATACAATATTAGTAAACAAGAATAATAGAAATTTTCTAACTACATATAAATAACATTGGATTAGCTATAACATGCATTAAACAACAAACAATGATAAAGAACTCTAACCAAATATAAATAGCATTGAATGTAGCACAAATACTGTCCCCGTGACAATCAAACATAACATCTAAAAAATAAAATAAAACATCAAGCATCAAGAGTCCTATTTGTCATAGAAATAACATAAGTAATTGACCCAACGGTCAGGGGTCATCGATTTAAAAAAACTCTTCGGGTTGAGTCCAAACAACTTCATAGAGAACAAGTACAACGACACGTTCTTATAAATTTTTGGAGTTGCTTCTAGAATTTGCATGACTTACTGAATAGAAATTGCTTCTGATGTGCTAGGGTCATTAGTGAAATTTGGCTTCTAATGAAAACTGCACTATCTGTTTTCTTTTTCTTAACTCTAGAATTCTTTGATCGACTAGTATATTCAACTTCATTGAGGTTCGAGTTGGGGCCTTCATTGGAGTCAGTAATTTACTCAGTATTCACATGCTCAGTTTTGCCAGTGAACCTCTCTTACTTGGGGCCCATGCATGATCGCCCACGACTTCACCAAACATACGGTTCAACTTTTCTTCCAGCTCAGGGTCAATGTCACTAAGTTTATTTTTTTTTGCATTTGACACTATCTACAAAGTAATGGATGATTGATAAGTTGATGTAATTGATTTAAAAAAAAAATTGATAAAAGGATTGTATGTTACATAAATTTTCACATCCAATCTCTCGGCTCACAATTCTTCTGAAGCATCCATTGCTCATTTTATCTGATTCCGACCTAAACTTGTGGATCCTCGCTTCAACTCTTTCCAAATTTTACAGTCTTTTTTTAATAGATCTCACTTGTTTTTCAATTCCCTTTTATCTTATTCCCGTCATGTGCATTCTTTGAACTTTTCTATAATATTTTGTCAGCTCTACTTGTTCATGTGCATTCTTTGAACTTTTCTATAATATTTTGTCAGCTCTACTTGTTAAAATAGGTTGTTAGCCTATTTTCCAATTTCAACTCTTTAAGACAGAGATCACAAAGTATTAAATTGATATATGTATCCCACATGGCAGACAGTCCGATTTCTTTTGTCTTAACCTTGACGATACTAACATGAAAAGAAACATGCAACATAAATATTTGCTAGAGAAAACATAAAGTGCCATTTAAAATACCAAAACTCCAAAAANTTCCCCATAATTTCTATAGAATACCAGAACTTATTAATTCCATCAGGTTATGCATTAAAGCTTGACATAAGATAAGTGTGAAAGTGCCTTACTATTTCTTTGTTGGAATATGGAAAAATAATCTATTGTAAATTACATTACATTTAATATGGACGTTAGGCTTAAGCTTGTGTTGATGTATAGGGCTGCTATAGAGTATGAAAAGAAAGGATATGCTGAGAATTATGAGCAAGGTCAGGTAATGGAGAGAAATTTAATTTTGATGGCTCGGGAGGTAGAAAAGCTTCGTGCAGAGGTAGCTAATGCGGAGAAGAGAGCTCGAGCTGCTGCAGCTGCTGGAAGCCAAGGTATTTACTATTTTTTTTAGCAATGTTATATTAAACCTTTCAATTCTTAATTTTTGTTGCATTTCTATGTCGGTTGGCCTTCTCGTTTTATTGCTTTTTGATTTTCTTTTTATACCATTTTTGCTATCAATATTTTTCTGTCTAACTTTTTTTGTGCTTTTGCTCGTTTTTTTAGTTTTATTGTGAATTTTACTGGTTTCCAGCATTTTAAATCTATAATTATGCAGAATGTTTTATGGTTGTTTTGCATGTTTATATTCTTGGAGGGGATGTGTAGTTTCGTGATTCTTATGCATATTTCGTGATTCTTATGCATATTAAACCTTTGCAGAGAAGGGAAGAATTCAATGTAGGGAGAATCGGGGAAGTAAAGAGAAGCTAATAATTGAAAAGTTTGAATTAATGAAGTCCTTGAAGCAGTGGTATTAGGTTGGGAGAAAGAACTTATGGGAAGAATTAATCTATAAAAGGGATGTTAATGGAGAAGGCTTACTAAATAGGTGGAAAGATATCAAATTAATCTTGATTAATAAATGCCATTAAACCTTTGATAATTAGCTTAAATATAAATAAGGATGACTGAAAATTACATTTACTAATGATTGAGGTATACTTATACTATCTAGTTTTTTTAGTCTGCAAAGAATTTCATTGCAGAGAGTTTAAATATTGCTAAAGGAAAGGTTAGAGATTTTTTAGTTGTATTCTAAAGTTAGAGAAAACCATCATGAAGAAGAGAGATGAATAGAAAATTCACCCCAACATCCATTCCAAGGAAGAAGAGAAGAATTGGCAAAACAACTCCATCATTAATAATATCAATGGAGGTATTTTTTCAT
>JXCR01023149.1:2515-13525 GCA_002079205.1 Phalaenopsis hybrid cultivar
GCATAAAAAATAATTATATGAATTAAATTAAATTGTGAAAATCCATATTTTCTCCTCTGATNTTCAAAAAATCATGAAATTTTGGCCAAATAACTTTCCGGTCTAGGGATAGCTCATAAAAAAATTTCAAGTGATTAGGAGTTGTATTGATTATCTTTTGGAATTTTATTTGAAGATGCATATTTTTACATGAAAATAATTATATGAATTAAATTAAATTNAAAAGAAATGAAATTTTGGCCAAATGACTTTCCGGTCTAGGGATAGCTCATACAAAAATTTCAAGTGATTAGGAGTTGTATTGATCATCTTTTGGAATTTTATTTGAAGATGCATATTTTTACATGAAAATAATTATATGAATTAAATTAAATTNCTAACGTCTTAATTGACCTATCAGTAGGGTTACATAAAAATTCTAAAGTCATTTGACTTAAATTTAATGTCCTCATAAAAAAATAATTATGTGAATTAAATTAAATTGTGAAAATTCACATTATCTCCTCTGATGTCTTTATTTTATCAGTAAGGTTATATATGAATTTCAAAGTCATTTGACTTAAACTTGACAAATTATGAAAGTTTGGACCCTTAGGGGCAAAAAAATGNACATTAAAATTCTAAAGTCATTTGACTTTAATTTGATAAATTATGAAAATTGGAACCCTTAGGGGCAAAATTGTAGTTTTGGATATTTTGACCTTAATGAATATTTAGGCTTAATCAAAATGGGAATGTGTAATTTCTGATATTAATTAACTCATTTGATGATTTATAATTAAAATTGGGCTTAATTGGTAGAAACCCACTTCACTTTGCCAAATTACAAGATAAAAGAATANGCAAAAATGTAATCTTGGATATTTTGGTCTTAATGAACATTTAGGCTTAATCAAAATGGAAAATGGATAATTTCTGATATTAATTAACTCAGTTGATGATTTGCAATAAAAAATGGGCTTAATTGGCAGAAACTCACTTCACTTTGCCAAACTACAAGATAAAAGAATAATTCCCATATTTATCAAGATTTTAGAAATTTCATTAGCATAAAAATGACTTTTGAATTTAGGGGTATAACTTTGGAAATCAAAGATTTCACACCATTGTTTGGTAATCAAAATGATGTTTAAATGATCTTGATAATGATCACTTAATGTTTTAAATCTTTTCAAAATCAATACACACACTGAATACATTCATTTAGGTCTTAAGGACTTAGTGGTGAACTTAAGTTGAAATTCACTTGTTAAAAGAGGATTAGAAAAATCAACATAATCAAACTCTTTTAAAACACCGCAAGTCCATTTAGGACTAAAATTTTGCTAAGTGTCCTTAAGTACACTAATTTGTCTCCTAAAGGGTCTTCACCGACATAATCTTTAAATTAAAAGACAAATGACATTCACTTTATTCTTAGGGATAATCAAGACATCAATATTCACTGAGCATCAGGATATTCCAGGAACTACCTTATTCTTGGGAATAATCAAGACATCAATGTTCACTGAGCATCAGGATATTCAGGATGTTTACACTATTCTTAGGGATAATCAAGACATCAATATTCACTGAGCATCAGGATATTCAGGATGATTATTAAGCAACATAATAAAATTTAAACGAACCCAAGGCCTTTTACTAGACATTAAGAAGGTTGCATTGGGGATAATCAAGACATCAATATTCACTAAGCATCAGGATATTCAGGATGAATTATTAAGTAAGTAATAAAGTTTAAATGACCCCAAGGCTTTTTACCAGATATTAAGAAGGTTGCATGGATTTGCTCCCTACTCTCAACCTGGATGACATTTACCCTATTCTTGGGAATAATCAAGATATCAATATTCACTGAGCATCAGGATATTCAGGATGAATTATTAAGTAACATAACAAAGTTTAAATGAACCTAATGCCTTTTACCAGACATTAAGAAGGTTTCATGGACGTGCTCCCTACTCTTAACTTGGTGAATACCTTAGAGATCTATTAAACTTAATATGTTTTACTTAATAATATTATCCTTAAAATTTAAGGACCCCCAATACACAACATAGAGTTAGGAAGGTTTCCAAAACTTTACTTTTCCAGCTCTATANGTTTCCAAAACTTTACTTTTCCAACTCTATATACATAAATGCTTTGACATGCATTTTGGGTTTCAGGTGGTGGAACGAGAAGACTCGTCAGGTACACTTTTACAGTTTACAGTGTTTTCTAGTCTTTCTTGTATTTTTCTACTGCTTTTCTTTTATGCTTGTACCATACTTACAAGATAAAAAACACTTGCATGTTAAAAAGAAAACAAAACCAAAACCAAAACCAAAAACAAAATTTCAAATAAAAATACCTCATAACATTTCAAAATATAAAATAACTCAAAATTTAATCACAAACATCACCAAAAATACAACTTCAAAACGTCTCTATCGGAAGATCGGGAACCCTCGGAGGAGGTAACCTACGGTTGCTAACAAGGTTTTCCACAGTCTAAATGAAATTACGGAACTCATTAAGTTGAGTTCAGTAAATTCATTTGGACTAAGTGATTCCAATAAAAAATAGTGGTGTCAGGACGATGGAACTATGGGATCTTGACCGATGTCGCTTTAATCAACTTTAATATGCCCTCATAAAATTTAAAAAACTTCAACTATAGGGTCACCTGATTTGACATTATAACCAAATGACCTAGAAAACTTGAACTCTGCTAACATGTGAGCTTGGGCAGCCCGGTCATCTTCAACAGTAGGAGGATCTACAACTACACATCCGTCCTTAGCTTTAAAACAACAAAGGCATAGGAATCGAGGTTGTTTACCTAGTGCAACATAAATCCTCAAACACATCTTTTAGGCATTTGTACAATCCTGTTGTACAATCTAAGCCCTAACTCGCCTTAGGATTCCGAGGTTGTCATTCGTCATGACCTAAATCCTCACATCTTCAAGGTTTTTTGTGCTGATTGCTTCACACTAATGTAAATCCTAATAAATAATAAAAATTATAGGATGAAACATCTAAATGATTTCTCCTAAATTGAAGCCAAATAATAAAATAGCTTGGGAAGTCATCGAAGTTCTCCTTCGGATCCATGACATCCTCTAGTGTTTCCTCCTTTGGACTCCAAAACAAAATGTTCCAAATTTGATCCAATCCCATTCACACTTCTTAGTCCAATATCTTNCTTCACACTTCTTAGTTCGATATCTTTGAAATGTCCTTACCATTGGAACTCCTTGAGGTAATTTTTCTTGATTTTTATCGATAGTATTTTTAGGTAACTTCAGTTATCTATGATGTAATTAACTATAGGGGCTTGCCCTTATAGGAAGCTTTTCCCGAACCCATCATAATATAAACCCTATTTAATTCCTTATATTAAATAGAGGAACTTGTAGGCCAATACATTGGTTTCGCAGACCAAACGAATGTCATAACTTTCTTTAGTTTATTTGATCTAGCCTCACCCTCAACTCTTATGTTCATCCTTCGGGATAGATACAGGATTTGAGGTAAAGCGCTTTTCATCTAAACTATGAAAATTATGAGGTCATTTTGACTTCATCTTTTTCAAAACTAAATTTTAAAAAAAAAAAAACGTCCTTCCAAAGCGGGGAACGAGATTTCAATTCCGATGACCGACAGCTTCTTACGGGCAAACCCCACACAAAAAATAGTGCCAACAGCTTCTGGCGACTCCGTTGGGGATTTGCTTCTCTCTCCATTTAAGTCCAGAAAAAAAAATATCTCCATATTACTTTCTTTTGTTGGCATACTCTACCCATTTTTGTCTTGGGAAAGTACGGTCAACTCTTTTGAACTTGTGGATCATCTGTTCAACTATCTTTTAACAGAGTGATTCAGAAGGCCATTAAGGACATTCTGATCTTTATATGGGGTCGGACCCCCAATAAGTGTGTAGGTGGACTAGTTCCACCTGGGCGTTGTGTAAAGTGGGTCCCGCACTAGGTCCTAAAACATTTTAATTTTGCAAATTAGACCAAATTGCGTGATACTATGAAAATTTTGTAAATTTTAATTAAATCTTTTTGAAATTTTCGAAATTTTCATTAACATGGTTTCTAGACTTTCCTTTTGTTAGCTTTAGTGTTTTCCCTAAAACTACAACACTTTGGCCATATAACTAACCCCAGCACTTTCTTTTGCAAAGCTGCTGCAATGACCTACCCAACTCTAACATTCACTTGCAACCTGCCAACAAGCCACGAGGCCCGCAAAGTTGCTACTACCATCAAGTTTGGAACAGGATTTGAAGATCTCGAGGTCACCCTTGGGAAGGCTCTTTTTATTGTTGTGAAAGTTGCTGCTCCAGAAGTACAAGAGCCAGCTGCAGAATTCAAATTAAACTCCCTTGATGACTTTCCTGTTCACAAGAAAATCAAAACCTGTGCTACTGTTGCCATAACACCAACAAAGACAGTTGTCCCCGCTACTTAGGGAAAATAAATCATGATAATAGAAAATCTGACTGAAGGGTTAGCTGCCTTACCTTCAACTTTCAAAATCGGATCAAGTTTGAAGACTATACCGTTGACCCAGTCTCAGAGAATAAACCGCAACAGGAAAGCCTGAAAAGCAACTAAAATTCAGATCCCTGAGAAAATACCTATTGAAGAGGAACCTCATCAGAAGGAAGAAGAATTACCAGAAATTTATGCACTGCTGAGAGAAGGCAGATTCTATCCTCTTATGATTACCGATGGACACGAAAATGTCTAAAAGATTGCTGCTACTCTGCCAATCTCTCGTGAACAAAGTAGGGGAAGAAAAAAATTCCATCCCATCTCTCAAGTCGGTACAATTTTTCAACAATTGGCTGTCAAAGAAGGTTGTTCAGTCCATGAGTTACTCAGATGAATGGGATACACAATATCCTCTCGAATGAAAGAAGAGATTCTGAGGGATATTAAATCCAAACAAAATACATCTACTTATATTTCTATTTGATCCTGTTTGGGAAATAGATTTGATACTACCAGACATCGACCCATAAAATCAAGATTGGTTCCAAGAATTTCGCAATAATATTATCTAACACTGTATATGGTATACAGAAAGTGGAGCATACTCCTTCTCAACATGTTCATAATTCTGCTAGGATACCTTGTCCTGCATTGTTGAAGAAGAAGTGTGGATACCCAAGGTTGTATCACCGATACACTCTGATAAATTTGATCAAGAAATAAAATTAGAATCTGAGGTATCTGATATTATTACAATTATTGCCACTGAAATGGAGAAGGAAACCCCACAAGGTTCTCCAAGAGCAAGTGATATATCACGAATTGAAGAGAAAGTCAAAAAACTTCGAGTTAAGATCTATGAGTTAGCTCGAGAACATGGAGTCTCCATAAGTGAAGAAGATGAAGACTTTGATCATTGAAACTATCTTGAAGATAACTTCATGGATATCCATGTTGTTGAAATAAGAGCTTCTGCATCCTCACGAGATGAAAATGTCATTGAAGAAATGCAAAGAGCGCTTCTCCAAAAAGATGAATATTTCAGTTCATTGGAGAAAAAGATAGATGAAATGACCGTCACTATGACTGCTATGGCTGTAATCCAAGGTCAGTCACAAATACCGCAGTCAGCTTCTCCAGATGTCAATCGACCAGAAGTTATACACATTACAGAAGAAAGAAGAGAGGTAGCATCAGCCAACAAAGAAGAGAAACCAAGAAAAGATTCTACATCAACAACCATACCTGAAAAAGATTTCAAACAAATGGTTGAATAAGTTCGGGACGCCTTAGTACAATCCAAAGGAGGTGCATTAATTCTAAAAGGTAGACCCTACCAAGAGGAATTTGACACCGTACCCTTTCCTAAGAGTTTTGTGCCTCTGAACTTCAGAATATTTGATGGGACCGGAAATCCCAGATAGCATCTAGCACAATTCAGAGCTAATTGTGGTAACACAAGAAGTAATGAAGCCTTGCTTTGCCAAAAGTTCGTCACCAGTTTAGCAGGAGTTGCCTTTGACTGGTATGCCGATTTGCCCAACGATTTGGTTAAAAACATTTTAGCAGGAGTTGCCTTTGATTGGTATGCTGATTTACCAAACGACTCAGTCAAAACATTTATAGAATTGGAACAGTTATTTGTAAAAAGATTCGCCGGCGCGGAACGTCTGGTTAAAACATTTACAGAATTGGAATAGTTGTTCATAAAGAGGTTCGCTGGTGCGGAACGTCATCCATTGGAGGAATTATGATGGAAAAACAAAAATCTGAAGAAACTCTGGTAGATTATATTTTGAGGTGGAGAAACCTTAGCATGAAATGTGAACCACAACTACAGGAACATCATGCAATTGAGATTCTACTCAGAAGCATGCATAAACTAGTAACTTTCATGCTCAAGGGACTCACCATCAAAACCTTCGAGAAGCTACTAAAGAAAGCTAGTAGTAGGACTCACCATCAAAACCTTCGAGAAGCTACTAAAGAAAGCTGGTAGCCTTCAAGAAGATATAATATGGATTCCAGCGAAAAGGCAAAAGTAACCAAGGCCTTTGAAAAGAAATCTGGAACAGTCATATCAAAACCTTTGAGAAGCTACTAAAGAAAGCTAGTAGTCTTCAAGAAGATATTAAACATATTACCTTCGAGAAGCTACTAAAGAAAGCTAGTAGTCTTCAAGAAGATATTAAACATATGGATTCTGGCAAAAAGGCAAAAGTAACCAAGGCCTTTGAAAATGAAATCTGGAACAGTCGCAACCATCGATAAAGGAAAGCAACCAAAGTAACCACGGCCTTTGAAAAAAATTCTGGGACAGTTACAACCGTCAATAAAGAGAAGCAACCAATGAAGATATATGCAGAAAATCCTCGTCCCCCTTCATCTCAACAAACTCAGAGGTCTAGCCAACAACCATTTTAAGGAGAGCCATCTCAAAGAAGAAAGGTATCATTCGCAGAAAGACGAGCGATAGTATACTCTTTCAAAAATGAAGCTATTTCCAAAATGTTCAAGAGTTTGATGAAAAATCCAGAATTCAGACTTCCAGAATCAAAGAAGCCTGAAGAAGTTAATAAGAAAAATGAGCCAAATTACTGTCCGTATCACAGAATGTTGGGGCATACAATTGAAGAATGTTTTATTTTCAAGGATTGGCTTGAGAATAACATTAAAGAAGGAAATATCTCTATCCCAAAAGAATATTTAAAAGAACTTGAAAAAGGTTCGATAAATGTGATTTCGGCTGAGCCAATCTCCCAACTTGATCCATACATTAAAAGGACGGATGGAGTTCAACTTGGAACAAGGTCAAGAAAGTCCTGGATTATATACAGGAATCATCAGAAGGATCTTCCTCATCTACCAAAGATGGATGTGATACAACATGGAGCAAATCCTCTAAGAAAATGATAAATTAAATCGAGAATGCTTCTAGACAGACTACATATCAGAATCTTCAGTCCGTCAGATCAGAGATGGAAACTTCGTCTAAAGAACCATCGTCATCAAAAACAAAGAAGAAAAAGAAAAAGAAGAATTTTGTTGATAGCACTCATCAAAATCAAAGAAGATAGAGAAAAAGAAGAATTTTGTTGATAGCACTAGGGGTAGGATAGGGGTTGGCTCTACTAGATATGTTGACTAAGATTTGGGAAAGAAAATCCTCGAACCCTTGACTTTGTATGATTATCTTTTTGTCCCTCCGGGACTTGATGAATATATGATTATGATGTTGGCTACTTTTTACTGTTTCTAGTGATAACGTAAATAACCAACCTAATATCAATCTCGATCCTCAAAATGATCCTCAAATCATACTTGAGTCTAATACATTTAATACCTAAGAAGACTTCAACGATACTGCTTACGACAGTACCGGAAGTGAGGAACCAATCCTCAAGTGCCATGGCACGCCGTTAACAATCAACTTGGAACTTTCTGATAAAGAAGATACATTGGAAGATTCAACAGCAACATCTCAAGATAAAATCACAAAAATAAATTTAAGGAGCGGAAAAATGTTATCTCCATGAACAGCTCCAACGGATAATGAAAAACAAATTAAAATTCAAGAAGAGTTACTTCCACCTCCACCAGTGAAAAAACAACATGATCAAGATAAAGCCACAAGAACAAATAAAGTGGATTACAATGTGCTAGCACATCTTAGGAAGTTGCCGGCCTGACTAAGCATCTATGACGCTCTGATCCTGTCAAAGGAGTTGAGGGAAGCTCTAGTTACAGCTGCAAATAAAGTAGATTACAACGTGCTAGCACATCTTAGGAAGTTGCCGGCCCGACTAAGCATCCCAAGATAAAGCCACAGGAAAAAATAAAGTGGATTACAACGTGCTAGCACATCTTAGGAAGTTGCCGGCCCGACTAAGCATCTGCACTCTAATCCTGTCAAAGGAGATGAGGGAAGCTCTGGTTACGACTTTGCTTGATCCAGAGATGCTCTGATCCTGTCAAAAGAGATGAGGGAAGCTCTAGTTATAGCTTTGCTTGATCCAGAGATTTGCTTAGCTTGTCTTAGCACATCTTAGGAAGTTGCCGGCCCGACTAAGCATCTATGACGCTCTGATCCTGTCAAAGGAAATGAGGGAAGCTCTAGAGTTACAACTTTGCTTGATCCAGAGATTTGCTTAACTCACTTGGTCAGCACATCCTCAGATGAAGTTTGCCCGTTGAGAGAACAATTTGGAGTAACCTTCACAGATAAAGATTTATTACTCGGTACAGCCGACCACAACAGATCACTCTATATCTCCGTCAACATCGACAAATTTGTGCTGTCAGAGTTTTAGTAGATCCTGGAGCATCTCTTAACTTAATGAGTCTACGAACGTTAGCATATTTGGACTTTGAAGTTCAAGAGATCATCCCCGATAAGATGATGTTAAGAGGATTCAACCAAAAGGGAGAAAGAGCCTAGATCAATCCCCGATAAGATGATGTTAAGAGGATTCAACCAAAAAGGAGAAAGAGCCCTTGGATCAATTTTAGTTATGAAGGTTGGAGAACTTGTAACAACCATTAAATTTCATATCATCGACGCCGAGACCTATTTCAACGCTCTACTTGGTCTACCTTGGATTCATGAGAACAACATGGTTCCATCGTCTCTACACCAATGCATCAAATACTGCAAAGAAAAATAAGAAAATTGCATTAAAGGAGATCTACAGCCATTTTCAGTACATGAGGTTGATATTCAAGAAGATGCTGCTTATTATACACTTCTAAAGAAAACCGTCTTCTCCCGAGAAGTTACAACAAATAAAAATTCAGAAAAAGAACAAAAAGGAGACCATTCAACTACCTCCTTACAACATGATGATGAAGGTTCTTCTAGTTCACGCACTCGAGATCAAGGTCGGGGACGTGGAAGAAGAAGAGCCAATACAATTGTTGAAAAGACTAAGCAGATCATCAACATCGATGATGAAGACAGTTCCGAAGACAAAATAATAATGACAAAACAAAAGAAACCTCAATACAGGATCTCCTTAGAAGATGATGAGAAAAGCGAATATGAGACGATGTATGATCGGATAAACCACTAGAGAACACCTTGATGAAAAAAGTGAATATGAGACGATGTATGATCGGATAAATCACTATGTGAACACCTTGAACCTCACGAATATGAGACAATGTACGATCGGATAAACCACTATGTGAACACCTTGAACCTCACTCTGATCTTTCTCGAAAGGTTGAGAGTTTAGAGGTTAAGGAAGTCCCTTGTGCTGGTTCAAAGCCGATCATTTTACTGTGCTTCTACTCCTGTAAAATCTGAAAATCATGTAAATTTGGATGATCCTAATGAATTAATGGAATTACCTTTTGGTTATTTACGCCTTATGTACAAAAATTAATTCAACAGGGACATCTACCTAAGAAAATGTCAAAAGACAAACTACAATTTTTTGAGAAATTATGAAATGCTAAAAATCGCACTCCAAAATCGAAAGAGGGTCTCAGATTTGGTACAGTTGGACCAGTATGATTCAGAATTTTGCATGGTTGTTTTCGATGAAAATTGCCTCGATATAGAGGATGACTCTACCGATCAGCTAGTGAAAGATGCTCCTCTAGAATTTGAGGAAGAAATCAAATCAACTATCAATGAACTAAAAGAAATAAATCTCGGGACTGAAGAACATCCCCGACCAACATTTATAAGTTCTCTACTCAAAATGAAAAATCTTCAGAGTTGGTCGAATTGTTAACAGAAATCAAAGATTGCTTCGCCTGGAGTTATGATGAAATGCCAGGATTATCAATGGAAGTNAATGGAAGTTGCAGTTCATAAACTCGGGGTAGACAAAGACATAACCCCAATAAAACAAGCCCCAAGGAGAATGCACCTCGAAATTGAATAACAAGTCATCATCGAAGTAAAGAAATTGATAAATGCTAATTTCGTACGAGAAGAACAATATCTCACATGGATAGCTAATATTGTTCCAGTTAAAAAGAAAAACAGACAGATACGAGTCTGTGTCAACTGAGAGACTTTTAATAAAGCATGTCCGAAAGTTGAGTTTCCACTACCAATACCAGAAATGATGGTGGATATTGCTTCAACACATGAAATCTTCTCCTTTATGGACGGATTATCAGGATACAACCAAATAAAGATGACTCCTGAAGATGCAACACTTACAGCTTTCAGAACACCGATCGGAATTTTCTGCTACACAGTAATGTTGTTTGGTTTGAAGAACGTCGGAACAACATACCAACGAGCAATGATAAGGATTTTTGATGACCTCATTCACAATCAAGTAGAATGCTACGTAGGAGGAGTTGGTCATCAAAAGTAAACAAAAATTAGACCATTTGTACGATTTGAGGATCGTTTTTGAACGATTACGACAATATAATCTCAAGATGAATCCCCTAAAGTGCTCATTTGGTGTCACTTCTGGGAAGTTCCTTGGATTTATTGTTCATCATCGGGGAATCGAGATCGACCCGGAGAAGATTAAAGCTATCTTGGAAATGCCTC
>JXCR01023149.1:28041-70700 GCA_002079205.1 Phalaenopsis hybrid cultivar
ATATATATATATATGTTGCATCTATCTTTCTAAAGGTGTTTCTTCTTGCCTCCTTTTGCCTTGGAGTCAGCTTCTCGGACCCTTATACCTGGTACTTTGGAGGGCTTTACTGTTCCATTGGTTTGTTCTGGTTTTGGCCTGCTTCTGCATCTATGGGAAGCCTCTTCTGGCCTCCTTGTTTTACTGGAGGAAACTCCTTCCCCTTTAGTTTTTTGTACTGTTGGTTTGGACTTTACTGTGAGTTTTGGTCGTTTCAGAGCACACAAGATTTTCTTGACATTTCTGTGATTTGCAGGAGCTTTTGCTGTTGGGTTTGCTCTTCTGGTGTGTCCATTGGTTTTCATATGGCTACCCCTATTGACATAGTGACTGATGCTCAGTGGGCTAAGGCCACCTATGCTGAGGTGGTGGGCAAGTCTAATGTTTCTCTTAGTGATCTTGATCACTCAGTCTTCCCACATAACTTCCATGACACAGCTGCTGGAAAGGGTAACAGCCCTTGTATTCATCTTTTGGGTTCCAAAGAAGGTGAGCCAGCTGTTTATTTATCTCCATAGGAAATCCATAATCTAAATGAACAAGTGAAGTTTACCTTGGTAGGAAAAATTCTTCCAGGCCACCCTAAAATGGAACTAGTCAGAAACTACTTTAATTCTTTAAAATTCAATGGAGATTGGCAGATTGGAATACTTGATGGTAGGCATCTACTTATCCAACTTTCAGGTGAGGAAGACTATGCAAGACTGTTTGCAAAATAAGCTCTTTAGATTGGAGGTACCACCATGAAGATATTCAAGTGGGATCCTGGTTTCAATCCCAGTAAGGAACCTCCTATAATTCCCTTATGGTTTAAATTACTTGGCCTCCCACTTCACTACTTTAACCTCAATGCTCTATTCAATAGTACAAGTGCACTAGAGAGACCTTTGAAGGTTGATGCTCCTACATATAACAAAGCTAGATTAGATCTAGCTAGAATCCTTATAGAAAGAGATCTAACTCTCCCTGAAATTAAAAGGCTCTGGATTGGTACTGATAAAGAGGGATTCTGGTAGAATGTGGTATTATAATAGAAACCATATTATTGCTACCACTACAAGATGTTTGGACACACCAAAGATAGATGCTTCAGGCTTCACCCCCCTCTAAGGAAAAATGTTTCTACTCAGAAAAAAGATTAATCAGTTCACTCCTCCATAGCCTATAGTTTGTGTGGAACCCTCTCCAATTGTGAATTTGGAGGATATATTGGGCATATCCAAAAGCTCAACAGCTCCTTTTAGCTCCAATGCTCCTACCAACTTATCCTCCAGATACTTCAGGGAGGAGGAAAATCAAGTAAATATTACTATTCCCCTAACTTATTCACTAGATGAAGGTGAGGCATCTAGGGAGAATACCTAGAAGGATATCACAGTCTTAGAAGCCCTTGAGAAGAGAGATATAGTTGAGATGAAGCTCTTAATGGAAGAGGAATGGAAAACACAAAAATCTATGAAGAAGAAAAAGTTAATATCAGAAGTTAGAAACTAAAAGAAGGAAACAATGGGAGCACATGTGTACTGAAGATTGAAGGGCCTTCTCTTTCAAGAGGAAGGACCAGATTAAGATCTCAGCCTTATCTCCACTTTAATCCCTCCAATAATTAATATTCTGTATTGAAATATAAGGGGCATTACCCATCCCCAGTCTTTAAGAAGACTGATCTATCTCAACAAAAAATACAAACTATGTTGTTTTGCTATACTAGAACGAATGGTTCAGCAAAACTCCCACAGAATTATTAGCAAATTTCATGGACTTTCTCATTATGCTAACAATAATAACAAAATTTGGTTCTTTTGTAGGAAAGAAATACAGTGGAGTACTCTTATTGACTATCCACAGTTTATACATCTCTCTCTTTTGATTCAAGGCCACCTGGAGTATGCAACTTTCATTTATGCTGGAAGTCTCAAAGCTGATAGAAAGGAGCTTTAGGAGGGCTTACATCTCATCAATACTAATATGATCTCATCAGTACTAATATGAACTCTCCTTGGATGGTTGGGGGAGATTTCAATTGTATCACTTCTGCAACAGAGAAATCCGGGGGGACACCTCCTAATCTGTTCAAAATGACTTTCTTCAATGATCAATTACAGCAAGCTGGCTTGTTTGATTTGGGGTACCAGGGTCCTAAATTTACTTCAAAAAAGGGTTTATTGTGGGAAAGACTTGACAGGGTGCTAGTGAATGACTGTTGGCATAAGCACTATCTCCTAACTTTTGTTACTCACCTAACACTCACTGGTTCTGATCACAAACCTCTTCACATATCTATTACTTCCCCTAGCAATACCACATATTACCCTCCTTTCAAATATCTTAATATGGGGTCCACTCACCCTCTATTCATCAGCTGTGTTGCTTCTAATTGGATGGATATTGACCGTACTGACCCTTTCATCAAACTTAGCCTTCTTCATCTAAAAATAAGCAAAGCATTGAGAAAGTGGGGTTGGGAGATATTTGGGAATGTTTTTTCCAATGTCTTATTTGCTGAAAAGGAAGTACAGAAACTTGAAGCTGCTGTTCAAAATGAAATTGCCACTGAGACTGATCTGCTTACTGCCCAGACAAATCTGCTCAATGCTATTTACATACAAGATCTGTTACTCAAACAAAAAGCTTCTATTAAGATTTTAACTAAAGGTGACAGAAACACTAAGTTTTATCATGCTTATATTAGATACAAGAGGAAGTGGAATACCATTCACTCTATTTACTCTTCTGAGGGCAGATGGATTAATGACAATGATCTTGTTGCTTTGGATGCTATTAAGTACTACAGGTCCTTACTGAACTCTTTAGTTGATCTAAATAGTGATTATGAAAACTATTTTATTGAAGAATCAGATTCCACCAATCAGCTCAAATTCATTGAACCCCCTTCTGGTGATGAAATTTGGGATGCCTTAAACACCATTGACAGCTCCAAATCTGCTGTTCCTGATGCTTTTACTGCTAAATTTTATAAAAAATCTTGGCACATTATTAAGAAGGAGGTAATTGAGGCTATCAAGAGTTTCTTCAGGGGGGTCAATCTCCATAGCTATTTTAGAGATACTTCTATTGTGCTAACTCCTAAAGGAGATCTACAGAAGACCTGAGAGCACTATAGGCCTATCAGCCTTACTTCTGTCATAAGTAAACTCGTCAGCAAGATCATAGTAAGAAGACTCCAACCTCACCTTGAAAAGATTATATTCCCAAACCAGACTGCATTCATTAATGGGAGATCCATCACTGATAATGTGTTGCTGGCACAAGTTCTTGTATATATCTAGTATATATATATCTGTGTGTGTGTGTGTGTGTGTGTGTGTGTTAAATTAAATATGACCTCTCCCCAATCTGTCAGCCGACAAATTTCTGGCTACTCCACTGGTGACAAGTTTCTCTCTTCATTATGATCAGAAAGTATTGTCTTCATACATTGATAATGTGTCTATGTCCTTCATGAGCCATATTACCATTCATCTATAGGTATGCTTTGTCCATTTCTATCTTTGGCAAGTACGATCAACTATTTTGGATTCCATGACCGTCTATTTAACCATCTTTGAACAAAGAGGTTTATGAGTACTTTAGGACTTTTTATTTTTTTGTTATTTGTGGGTTGGAACCTCTAATAGGTGTGTTTGTGTACTAGTTTTACCTAGGCAATGTGCCTTGTGAAGTTGATCTTGTACGGGGCCCTGAACTTCACATTTACCTCGTATCTTTCGGGCTTGGCTCACTATTTAGTAAATTGAGCCAAATCGTTACATCTCTTCACCCTAATTTATTTTTACTGAAAACTCTTTAACATTATAATCACAAAAAAAAAAAACTGGAAATGAAATAAATAAAGGATGTGCCTAGTTCGCAGAATCACCTTTGTAAATTTATGTGCTCGAACTACAATTACTAAGAATTGGCCAATACTTACCCTCAAAATTTTCTTTTTGAAGCTATTATGACGATGTTCCCATTTCTTACCTTTCTTGCAACCTACCTACCGGTCGCGAACCCCGTGACATTGCTCCAATGCTCAAGTTTGGATCTAGATTCGATGAGTTTGAGGTCATGCTCGATAATGCCCCGTTTGTCAACATGAAAGTTACCACTTCGAATGTCCAGGAGTCATCCACTGAATTTGGTTTGAACTGCTTTTAGAACTTCCCTTCTTACAAGAAGGAGAAGATAGTTACTGCCCTGACACCCATTAAGTCAAATGTTCCGGTGTCTACCAGACCTACAGCTCCCATGTCAAGGAGAGTTATTATACCTACCAAAGTTGGATTCACCATTATTGTACTTACTGCATCATCTGCTAAAGGAAAAGGAGCTTTAATTGATGAAGATTCAGTTAATGTATTTGCTGCATTGTCATTAGTATTTGAGATTAGTTCCAGATCAAGGACTGCAACACTCAATAAGTCACAGAAAAGAAATAGAAACCACAAGATCCAGAGGGCCTCCAAGTCCCAGGCTATAGAATTAGTATCTATTGATTTGATTTCTCGACAACAGGAATTCATCTTACATAGGACCTCTCTTCTCCTTTGAGGGAGTAGGTTTCATCCCTTGTCAGGCACGATTGGAGATGATAGCCTCAATAAGATTGTTGTTGCTCTGCCGTCACCATAGGATCATAGTAAGAAAAGGGAGAAGCCCACTCTGATCACCAGAGTCTGTACTTTATTTGAGAGAATAGATTCTAAGGAGGGATGTATGGTTGTCAAGCTGCTCAAGTGAGTGGGTTACGCATTGTAACCTTGCATGAAAAGTGATATTTTGACAAAAAAGCAGACCTGTCCGCCATTACCAGATATCAGCAGAGGTACTCCCAGCCTGATTTCCAATTAGATTCTGGCTTGGATGTCATGTTGGTAGCATTGCCACAGTCACGGATTCTATCACCATTAATCTAAAGTCCGTAGGACGTCAACTGGTCAAGTCACGTATGGGTCCGAGGATGCCACATACTATCGTTCAAGAAAACATCCTAAAGAAGGATAAAGGGAAGAGACCCATTACTGGTGTACTTGTTCCACCTCGTGGGGAGCATACTCTCTTCGAAACACCGATGCCTCATCCAAGACAGTCCAAATTAAAGCATTGACATCAATGAGGATAGTGTGGGTACGAAAGGGTGTCGTAATAGTACATTCTGATGAGCCCAAGGAGCGGTTTTGTGGACTTAATCATAGGGCTAATGTGCTAGGGGGTGTTGTCACTGTTGTTACAGAGTCCATTATACAACAGGTTCATGTTCAACAAAGACCTCCAGATCTCATGATTTAGGAGAAAGAAATCGATGATAAGGTAGAAAATCTCATAACCAAGATCACAGAATTAGTTAAAGAGTGAGGAGTGGGTATTGATGACAATGAAGATTTTGATTTAATGGATTATCTTGATGAAAAGTTCATGGAGATCAATGTCATTGAGACTATAGCCACTGCATCTGCCCGCAATGCTCCACTTTCTGATGCGGAGAACACCATGGATGACCTAGAAATTAGCCATTCAACTAGCAGATGAACAAATCATCTGAATGGACAAAAGAAAGAAGGAGATGGCCACCACCATGACTATCATGGGTACAATGCATGGGCAATATTAATCATAGAATTAGCTTCACTAGAGGTCAATCAGCCCGAGGTTGTGCATATTATAGATGATAGGAGGTCGCTTCCACAAATAGGGACAAACCATAGAATAAAGACTCCGTCAAGAGATTGATACCAAAGAAAGACAAAGTATTTGGTTGAACAAAAAATAGAAGATGCCTTAGCCAAATCAAAAGGAGGAGCATCAATTACAAAAGTTAGACCTTACCAATAGGAATTTAATGCCATAACACACCCAAAAGGTTTAGTGCCTCAAAATTTCAAGACATTCTATGGGGCTAGAAATCCCCACAAGCACATAGCCCACTTTAGAGAAAGTTATTGTAATGCTGGAGGCAATGAAACTTTACTTTTTCCTCTAGTTCATCAACAGTTTGTCAGGAAGTGCATTTGACTGGTACGCAGTGTTTCCCGTGGAACTGTAAAAACGTTCGCCGAGTTGGAGCATTTTCTTGTAAAGAGATTTGTTGGAGTGCAACACCATGTCACCATATGAGATCTCGTAGTGGAGAGACAAAAATCCAACGAGACCTTGGTTGACTACATTTTGAGATGGAGAAACTTGAGCATGAAGTGTGAAACAAAATTATAGGAACAGGAAGCAATTGAGATTCTACTCAAAAGCATTCATGGAACAGTGGCTTTCATGCTCAAGGGACTCACAATCAAGTTGTTTGAGAAGCTACTCAGAAAGGTCAGCAGCTTACATGAGGAGGTTAAGCATATGGAGCCACTGAAAAAGACTTACAAATCCAGAGCATTCGGGACATTCACAAAGTAGTCTGGCACTGTGGACACAGTCGATAGAGCAAGCACTTGATGAGGATTTAAACTGAATATTCTCATTAGGGTTCCAAACAATCGTCACAACATGATCAATCTCATCAGTAGCAGTGGACGCAGTAATATGGCCAGTCTGGTCAACAGTCTTACGAGAGGGGACCATACAGGATGGATGTTAGCAGGGTTCGTCATTTGTAGAATGGATGAATATGGTATATTCTTTCAAAGATGATGTTCAGAAATTTACTGAAGAAGCCCAAGTTTAGATTGTCATAGCTGAGAAAACTAAAAGAGGTTGATAAGAAGGATCATCCCAACAATTTTTCGTACCACAAACACCTTGGACCCAGTTTCAGTTATAAGGATTGACTCAAATAAAATTTCAAACAAGGAAATATAATCATTCAAAAGAATATTTAAAAGAACCTAAAAGAGGTTCTATAAATATGATTTCAGCTGACCCAATAACCCTGATAGATCCGTAGTCGGATGAGTTTGGTTGAATCACAGTATAGAGTCGATCATCCAAGATATTACTTGAGCAGATTCAGACCACATCAGCATAAGCCGTTATTCAGAGTTTGTAGCCTGTAACACCGAATATGCATATTACGCCAGAGAATTTGTTGCAGATAGGAAAGAAGGAGAAGGAGATTGTGCATGAGATGAAGACTAATGGTGTGATGGGTAGGATAGGGGAAGCCTCCGTATAATGATTATGATATTGGTTACGTTTTGACTGTCTCTAGAGATAAAGTAACTGACTATGACAAGTCTAAACTTGATTTTGATTCTCAAATGATCATTTAATCACACTTAAGTTTGATGAACATGTTAACAGAAATGAAGAAAACATTGACAACACCGGTTACTACAGTCATGGGAGTGAGGAGCCAGTCCTCGAGTGTCAAAAAACATAGATTGCAATCAACTTAGACTTTTCAAATTCAGAAGCAACATGAGTAGAGTTGGCTAAAACGCCAAAAGAAGAAGAAATTGCAGAAATTAATTTAAGGTGTGAGAAGGTATTAGCCCCGAGAATGACTCTAAAGGACAAATGAAAAAAAATAGTCACTCGAGAAGAGCCCATTCTGCGTCCGACAGTGGATGAAACACATAATCAAGTAAAAATTGAATGTCTTTATAGAGTGTATTATAAGTTACTAGTTCAACTTAGGAGGTTGTTGATCAAACTAAGTATCTATGATTCTTTAATCTTGTCAAAGGAGATGAGGGAATCTCAGGTCAAGGCTTTACTTGATCAAGAAATTTGCTTAACTCAGTTGGCCAACACATCATCGGATGATGTTTGTTTGTTAAATGAACAACCCAAAGTAACCTTCACCAATGAAGAATTGTTGCTGGGAACTACTGACCGCAACTGACCTTGCTACATGTTAGCAACAATAGATTTGTACTCTGCCGAGTTTTGGGAGATACAGGAGCGTCACTCAACTTGATGAGTCTATGTACGTTAACGTACTTGGACATTGATGCTCAAGATCTTACCGCTGATAAGATGATTTTAAGAGGATTTAATCAGAGATAAAAAAGCTCTTGGATCGATTACGTTGCTCATGAAGTTAGGTGAGCTAGTAACAACCGCTAAATTCCATATCATCGAAGCAGAAACTTCATTCAATGCTTTTCTTGGTTGATGATGGATTCACAAGCATAATATGGTCACATCTTCACTGCAACAATGCATCAAATTTATAAGGAGGGACAAAAAAATTACATCAAGAGGGATTTGCAACCATTTTCATTTCATGAAGTATGCATCCATGAAGTCGCTGCCTACTTCGCTCCTCGAAAGAAGGCTATCATTTCTTGTGAAGTCGTGCCAAATATGATGGATGATTCAAAGGGATCACAAGAGCAACATCATTCAACTCCACTTCAAAGTTCTACCACCACTCTTTTGCAAAAATTTGGTGGAGGTTCTTTTAGCACACGCGTCCGAGATCAAGGTCGGGGATGCAGGCGAGGAAGAATAAATATGATGGTTGAATGGAGAAAGTAGACCATCAACATCAACATGAAAGAAAGTTCTGACGATGATAAGTCTGAGGAAAACACGATGATGATAAAATAAAATATACCACAGTTCGAGATCTCATTAGAGGATGTGGAGAAAAGTGAATATGAGTTAATGTATGATCTAATCAATCACTGCATGCTCGCCTTGAACCTAACTTTAATCGACCCTCAAGAGATTGAGAGTCTAGAGGTCAAGGAAGTCTGGGGTGTTGGTTTGAAGCTGATCAAATTTTACCGAGCTTCCCCTTCCTCCAATTTGAAAGAGGATGATTCTAATGAATTAATGGAATTATCATTTAGTTACCTTTCTCCTTATGTACAAAAATTAATTCAATAGGCATATGTGCCGAAACAATGTCTCAACTAAAAGGTGGGTCTTCGATTTGGTTCGATAGTACCAGTCAATGAATTGAAATTTTGCATGGTTGTTACTAACGAGTTAGAAGAGGATTGCCTTGATGTGGAATAGGACTTTAAGGATTCTCCAACAGATAATGCACTACCAGGGTTCGAAGAAGAAATTAAATCAATAGTCAACAAATTAAGAGAGGTTAATGTAGGGACTGAGGAGCAACTCCGACCTACCATCATAATTCTTCTACTAAGTGAGGAAGAATCTATGGATTTGATCAAATTACTGTCAGAATTTAGAGATTTCTTCGCTTGGAGCTACAATAAAATGTAAGGACTATCCTTAGAAATTGCAGTTCACAGGTTCATAGTGGACAGGAGTATGACCTCAGTAAAACAAACTCCTTAAAGATTGAGACTCAAATTAGAGAAATAAGTTATCGCTGAGGTGAAGAAGTTAATAGACACTTTCTTTTTACAAGAAGAACAATATCCCACCTGGTTAACCAACTTCATTCTAGTTAAGAAGAATAATGGACATATTTGTGATGTGTCTATTTCAGAGATTTAAACAAAGCATGTCGAAAGAATGAGTTCCCGCTACCGATACCAGAGTTAAAGTTGGACATCATTTAAACACACTAGATTCTATATTTTATGGAAGGATCGTCCGGATAGAATCATATCAAGATGGCTCCAGAAGACACAGAACATCGATAGGAATCTTTTGCTACATAGTAATGTCATTTAGGTTGAAGAATGTCAGAGCAACTTACCAATGAGTTATGACAAAAATATTTGATGACCTCATCCATAACCAGGTGGAGTGCTAAGGGGGCAACATGGTCATCAAAAGTAAGCAACAAATAGACCACCTGTATGATTTGAGGATCATGTTCAAATGATTACGATAATATAATCTTAAGGTGAATTCCTTAAAGTGCTCCTTCAACGTCACCTCCAGGAAATTTCTTGGATTCATTATTCATCATCGAGGAATCAAGATCGATCCAGATAAGATTAAGGCTGTCTAGGAAATGCTACCTCTCAAAACATTGAAAAAGTTACCATCCTTTTAAGCTAAATTAGCTTACTTGAGACGCTTTATATCTAATTTGTTAGGTAGGTGTTAGCCCTTCTGAAAATAAATTAAATTGAACGCCAAATTTATTTGGGAAGAGAAATGACAATGGGTCTTTGAGGATATTAAGCAGTAATGACACCTCCTATTTTTGCAGCTTCTATTCTGGGAAAACCTTTGATACTCTATATTACGACTTGAGATGAATCTCTCGGAGCCCTTTTATCTTAGGTCAATAACGAGGTTAAGGAAAATGCATGTTATAATTTGAGCTGATGTTTAATACCAGCAGAGGTAAAGTATCCTTTTATTGAGAAGCATTGTCTAGCTATGATTTTTGCCTCTAAAAAGTTTAAGTATTACATGCTCTCTCATAAGTTCACCCTTATTTTGAAAGTTGACCTGTTGTAATAGTTGATGACCTGACCAATACTTTTCGAATGTTAAGCAAGGTGATCGATGATTTTATTGCAATTTGATACAAATTTTGTACCCTTTCATGTTATCAAAGGACATATTTTGGCAGATTTTCTCACAGCGCACTGATACACCAAATATATAAATATATATGCATATTTAGACCTATATTTTATACTCATTTTTTGTGATACTGCGCTTTAAAGGAGGGTATTTTTTATATTTTAAGAATTGAAGCTAAAAAAAATGAAATTTGGAGTCAAAATGGCGTTTTTGAAGAAATACTCAGCGCCGACGGCGCCAGGATGGACGCTGACGGGGCAAACCTATTGAACAGAGGCTAGAATATACTCAGCGTTAACAGCACCAGGAGCAGCGCCGATGGTTCCATTTGATAGAGAGCACGAAATTAATTCATAGGCCACTAGAGTCGACGGGGTCAATGTTAGTGCAAGACCTACTTCTAGAAGATTCAACAAATTTGGATGCTGTTTGAAGAGTTTTTGGATGCACTATTGGAAAACCAACATTAGGCTCTATTTAGGGCAACAATTAATCAGAAAATTCCCTCTTCCACTCCACCTGAACCACTAAATAGTCCATTACTCATTTATTTCCTTAGAGATTTGAGATTTTATTGTTCGTTTGATTGTGAATTCTTTTTAAGTGTTGTTAGAGAGGGAGAGAAGTGCGAGACTTATTCTTCCTACATCTTTTAAGAGAGAATCAAGAGTACTGTAAAGAGAAAAAGAGTCCAAGTGAGGCTACAGAAGATTTTCTTTGAGAGAGAGTTTTAGAAGAGTGTTGTTTGTTTATTATTGTTATATGAAATTTCTTTTATATACAAAATTTTTGTTTTGTTGTATCTTTCTCATTACTCTGAGATATGGTGAAATGAAGAGATAATTTCGAAGTGCCAATTTTTAAATATAAAATAAATTGTGATGGTTTTTCAACTCCCTTCATAATTTACTTTTCGATCTGTCCAATTGAAATGTTAAAATATGTTGTGAAACATATGATCCGGGAAATTGAGGATGAGTTCTACAACAGAGTGAGAATCACATTTAATTCCATGGAGGAGTATTTTGTTCATGGAATTCAGTGCAAATAAATAGGTAAATATACATTATTGGGAGTAGAATTGAAGATTTTTGGGTTACAGACTAAAATCCAAAATTTGGTCTTAGTGTTTAAGTGCTAAAGCAAGCGTTAGCCTATTAGGGAAGGGGAAGTGGGAGCTCTGTAGTGAGATATAGTATCCTCCTAGCCTAACCACAGATTTATGGACTAAACTTGAGATTAGCCAATGATTCTCTATAACACTAAATAAAGGTAGAGAATTAAAATTGCTCTTATTTGCCACAATACATATTTAAACCATTTATCCCATCTCATTTTACAAAAAACTCATTGTAGTGGGAAATATGCTTTTTCATATTAGATAACATCACATAAACATACTTTGGTAGTTACTGTTTAAACTTTGCATTTCAGTTTTGCTAGTAGTAATTTAGTTCTGATAGTACATCAGATATTTGATATTTAGTGATAGTAATTTTAATTTATTGTTGAGAATTTCCTAGTTAATTTATCGTTTCAAATTTAAACATTCCTCATGCGATCAATATTTGGGGCTTAAACATAAAGTTTTGTATTACTTTATAACAATACATATACTTGCGTAGAATCCTTACATAAATTGCTTAAATCTCTTATTCATAAAATAATGCATCATGTTCTTAGCACCTTTGAAAAGTGGAGTCAACTTCATGTATTTTGCAGAACTATATCATCAGGATCAAGTTTTTAACGTCGTTGTTAGGGAAGGTAACCAAAAACTTGATCCCTATGATATAGTTGTCAAAAATATATAAAGTTGACTCCAATTTTCTATTTTGCCAAAAACATGATGCGTTATTTTATGAATAAGAAATTTAAGCAATTTATGTATAAATTATATGCAAGTATACATATCGTTATCAAGTAATACAAGACTTTCTGTTTAGGCCCCAAATATCGATCCCACGAGGAAGGTTTATATTTGAAGTGATAAATTAACTAGGAAATTCACAACAATAAAATAAAATTTATGTCACTAAATTTTGAAAATTTGATGTACTATCAGAACCAAATTATTAACTACTAGTGAAGCTAAAATGCAAAGTTTACAGTAAATACCAAACTATGTTTATGTGATGAAGTTATCTAATATTAAAAAGCATCTTTCCAATTACAATGAGTTTTTGGTAAAAATGAGATGAGATAAATGGTTTAAATATGTTTTGTGCCAAATAGGAGCAATTTTAATTCTCTACCCTGATTCAGTGTTACAGAGAATCATTAGCTAATTTCAGGTTTAGCCCCTAAATCTGTGGTTAGGCTGGGAGGATACTGGCTCTAACTCCAGAGCTCCCACTTTCCTTCCACTGAAGGCGAACGCTCGCTTTAAATCTTAAACACTAAGACCAAACTGGGAATTTTAGTCTGTCACCCTAAAATCTCCAATTTTACGCTCGACAATGTATATTTCTCTATTTATTTTCACTTAACTCCATGAACGAAATACTCTTCCATGGAATTAAATATGACTCTCACTCTCTTGTAGGACTAATACTCCATTTTCTGGATGATATGTTTCACAACATATTTTAATATTTAATTGGTCAGATCAAACAGTAAATTAAGAATGGAGTTGAAAAACCATCACAAAATTTTAAAATTGGCACATCCAAATTTTCTCTTCATTTTACCATATGTTAGAGTAGGGAGAAAGATAAAGGAAACTACTCACACTCATGAGAAAGATACAACAAAACACAAATATAAAAGAAAGTTCATGAAACAATAATAATTAAACAACACTTATCTGAAGCTCTTTCTTAAAGCAAATCCCTTGTAGCCTCTCTTAGACTCTTTCTCTTTACAATACTCATGATTCTCTCTTCAAAGATGTAGGAAGAAGAAATATCTAACTTCTCTCCCTCTCTAACAATACTTAGAAAAGAATTCACACTTAAACTCTCCACAAAAACTCAAATCTCTGAAGAAATAAATGACTACTGGACTTTTAGTGGTTGGGGGAGTGTAAGAGGGAGTTTTCTGATCAATTTTCACCATAAATAGAGCTTATTGTCAGTTTTCCTATAGGTGCATCCAAAAACTTTTCAAAAATCATCCAAATTTGTCGAATCTTCTAGAAACAGGCCTTGCACCTACAGTAGCGCCGTCAGCGCCTATTCTGGCATCGTCAGCACTAGTGGCCCATGAATTAAGTTTGTGCTCTATGTCAAATGATGTTGTCGGTACTGCTCCTAGCGCTGTCGATGCTGGTATAATTTGGGCTCTGTTCTATAGGTCAGCGCTGTCAGTGTCCATCCTGGCACCGTCAGCGCTGAGTATTTCTTCAAAATCGTCATTTTGAGTTCAGATTCCATCCTTTTTGCTTCAAGTCCTAACAATCAATAGCCTAAAATAAAACATGAAAAATACCCTCTTTAAAGCGCAATATCAGCAAAAAGTGAAAAAAAATATAGGTCTAAATATGCATATATTTTTGGTGTATCAAAATCCCACAAACTTATATGTAACATGACCTCAAATAACTCCTTTACTACATAAAAATATGACTCATGATAAAGAATTTAACTCCTAGATTTCCATATTTTAGTCCACTAAATACAATAGCATAACATATGAAAAATGTAAAATGACTCTAGTTAATACTAAAGGGATGAGAATATCTAGCAATCAAGTCTAAGATTTTTTATTCTCTATTCTTTTCAAGGAAAATTGTAAATTGTCATATTAAAGCCACTTAGAATATTCATATAAAAAATAACTTCATGAAACTTTATTAATAAATATGCTAATACTTAATTATAAGTTTGGAGAATGTAGCCAAGTTTTCTTCTTTAAGTTGATTCAAGTGAAGCCAATTTTTGATTAGGCATCTCCTCAAGCTTCTCCTCACATCTTTCTCTACTTTTTCTTCTTTTTCTCTTTTTTTTTCTTCTCTTTTCTTTTATTTTCATTCAGGATCCTTTTCAGTCCTTTTTTCTTTCTTCCTTTTTTCTTCTCTTCTTCTTTTTTAGGTGAGGATTAATATATCTATATAGCCTTTAATGATTTTAAATTTCAATATCCTCTTCTTAAAGTTAAAAACTTTTCACATTCCTTCATTTTATAAATTTGTATTAACTTTAAAGATTTTTCATAAAGTTTTATTCTTTTCTTCTTACATAAATATCTAAGATTTTTAATATTTCAAAAATACAAATTCCCTTACTAACTTTTGAAAAACATAGTTTTATTCTCTCATACAAGATATCGTAATCTCTAAAATTAACGTTTAAAGATACGAAGAAATCTGGATAGCAATTGAACTTTAAAAGAAACTCAAAGTTAAGGAATAATAAAAGGAATTTGAATTTGATAATATAAATAATAATGAAAATGATAAAAATGATAAACAAACTCTCTCGAGATTTCACACTTTGCATTCTTCACAAACACTGCACTCCACATTTCTCTCACATTCCACGTTCCCCCGCATTAATTCCCACAACTCATACTTTACAAAAATTCCACAATTATTTACATCCTTTCATGAGGTTTCACACTCTACAAGAGATTTCATGAAAAGTCTGGGTCGGTACAGAGATTCTGATTCCATCCATAAATTTTCTCGCATATCATTCACTTTTTTTTGCATTCCCGACATTTTTGATATCTCTTGGGTTAGATGTCAGCCCCATTGCTTTCCTCCACAATGTAGCAGACATTTTCTCGATTAGATCTTGCGTTGGATGTGAGTCCCAGTGCTTTCCTTCTCAATCTGGTCATTTCATCATCTCTTAGGTTGGATGTGAGTTCTTTGAGCTTTCCTTCCTAATATGACACCCCTCGCTACCCCTTGAGTTGGATGAGAGTCCCCGAGTTTTATTTTTCAATGTTGCAAATTTGATATTCCTGGGGTTAGTACCTGAATTCTTATTCCCTTCCGCTACCTATTGGGTTGGATGTCAGGCAACGAGCTTACCTTCCCAATCTAGCTCATCACCTCTTACGATGGATGTGAGTCCTAGAGCTTTCCTTCCTAATGTGACATTTTGAGAACTTTCGCTACCTCTTGGGTTCGATGTTAGTCCTTTCTCAATGTAGATCTTCACCTCTTAGGTTGGACGTGAGTCCTCGAGCTTTCCTTCCTAATGTCACAACATTGTCAACCCTTTGAGATGGATGTGAGTCTCTGAGCTTTCCTTATCAATAAAGCAAATTTTATATACTTGGGATCGGTACTGAAATTCTGATTCCCTTCCGGTATATTGTGGGTTGGATGTGAGTCCCCAAGCCTTCTTTCCCAATGTAGCTCGTCACCTTTTAGGATGGAAGTGAGCACCAGTGCTTTTCATCCTAACATGACATTCTTGGCACTTCCGGTACCTCTTGGGTTGGATTTGAGTCTTTGAGTGTTTCTTCCCAATTTAGCTCATCACCTCTTAAAAAGGATGTAACTACTAGAGCTTTTCTTCTAAACATGACATTCTTTGCACTTCCATTACATCTTGGGTTAGATGTGAATCCCCAAGCTTTCCTTCCCAATTGAGCTCGTCACCTCTTTTGTCGGATGTGAGTCCCTGAGCAATCCTTCCTAATCTGACACCCTTCACTACCCCTTATATTGGATGTGAGTCCCCAAGCTTTCCTTCTCTATGTAGCAAATTTGATATTCCTAGGGTCAGTACCTGAATTTTGATTCCCTTTCGCTACCTCTTGGGTTGGATGTTAGTCACCGAGCTTTCCTTCCAAACGTAGCTCATCACCTCTTAAGATTGATGTGAGTCCTAGTGTTTTCCTTCCTAACGTGACATTCTCAGCACTTCCACTACCTCTTGGGCTGGATGTGACTCTCTGATCTCTCCTTCTCAATGTAGCTCGACACCTTTTAGTACTGATGTGAGTCTCAAAGCTTCCCTTCCTAACATGAAATTATTAGTACTTCTGCTACCACTTGGGTTGGATGTGAGTTACCAAGCTTTCCTTTCAAATGTAGCTGTTCACTTAATATGATGGATGTGAGTCACAGAGCTTTCCTTCCTAACATGAAATTCTCAACACTTCCGCTACTTATGAAGTTGGATGTGAGTCCTCAAGAGCTTTTCTTCTTAACATGACATTCTCAACACTTATGTTATCTCTTGGGTTGGATGTGAGTCTCCGAGCTTTCTTTCCAAATGTAGCTCATCACCTCTTAGGATGGATGTGAGTCCCAAAGCTTTCCTTCCTAACGTGAGATTCTTAGCACTTTTGCTACCTCTTGCATTGGATGTGAGTCCCTGAGCTTTCCTTCCAAATGTTGCTTGTCATCTTTTAGGGTGGATGTGAGTCCCATTACTTTCCTTCCTAACGTGGCATTATCATCACTGTCAACAATTTCATTCCTAACATGAGATTCTCAGCACTTTCGTTACCTCTTGTGTTGGATGTGAGTCCCCAAGCTTTCCATCCCAATGTAGCTCATCACCTCTTAGGATGGATGTGAATCTTAAAGGTTTCCTACCTAACGTGACATTCTTAGCACTCTCACTACCTCATAGGTTAGATGTGAGTCCCCGAGCTTTTCTTTCCATTGTAGCTCATCACCACTTAGGTTGGATGTGAGCCCCAATCTTTCATTTATAATGTGAGCTTCTCAGCACTTTTGCTACCTCTTGAGTTGGATGTTAGTCCTCGAGCTTTCTTTCCCAATGTAGCTCTGCTTCTCTTCGATCACTATTTCGAGTTGGATTTGACTCGCCGTGCTTTTCATCTCGACCAGGTCTCTCCACACATTCTTAAATCATAAAATTTTCTTAAAAGATGAAATTAAATTAAATCTAACTAAAATTTAACCTTTTAACTACAAGTCAAATCTTCACCGTGACTATTATTTTCCCTGATGGTTATCTCCGTAAATCCATAGGTCTAGCCCTTCGTAATGGTTTAGCGAGCACGAAATCATTTTGCCAATTTTGAAACCCACCTTCAAGAATGACAATTCAAAGGAACTCTCGCTGATTCCTTATGAGAGTCTCTAACTACTCCTCAGCGGAGACTTTCGACACTTTCTTTCTTCTTTGCTCTGAGCTTGTTAGCTTAGGCAGTTGTGTTGGTTTGTTGATCTCTTCAGTCAATGCCAATCTATGCGGTGTGCATGCCCAACACGCTACACCTACTGGCGGTCCATTTGTTGACCTCACATTTTGTTGAGGTCTAGTCTTTCTTTCTTAGAATCCTAGGATCTAGTCATATAATTCTCTTGTGGCTATTCCTAGAGGACTAGTAAGGGAACTCTCATCATTAGGAATTCTAAAACTCTTCTTTGCTCATCTTAAAGTTCCACATGTTTATTCTAACTTCTAGCACTTAGTTGTTGGAACTAATATGAGGGAGCTCATAGAGAGTCCCTACAAGAAGACTGGCATGAGGGTTAGTCCTGGGTGGTGTGGTCTTCGTATTACACACATAAAATTTCACTTTTGGCCCAAACCCTTAACTAGACATGCTTAGCCTGATCCCCTACTCCTTTGGAAACTCTTGTGGATGGTCCTCCAAACCCTTAGCCCTAGGCTAGGGTTTGGTTAAGACAAACACATGGATGATCCAAAATGGGAGATCCCTTCGTCTCATCGTACTATAAGGGTAGTTTTTATGGTTAACATCGTCAACTGATCTCATACCCAATTTTAGCCTTTTGTCCCCAGACTTTCTTAAAATAACCAAATTACCCTTCAAACCCTAAAAATCTAAAAATTTCCCAAATTACCCAATTTTACCTAAAAATCATTTCGAACTATTTGAAACTATCGAAATTGCCCAGAACACCTCAAAATTTTCAAAATTCCCAAAATACCGTCGAATTTAGAAAAAATTACCGAAATACCCCCGTGGCCCAAAAATTCCCAAAATCGCCCAAATCAATCCAAACACTCCCAAAACCATTCCAAGCCATCCCTTTAACCTAATTTGACCAATTGACAAAGTTTGAGACCAAAATTCCAATTTTACCCAAAAATGCCTAAAGTCCCCAAATCACCCCAATTTCTTCCAAATTTATTTCAAATTTTCCTTATTTTAAATATAAACTCAATTTCATCATGTATAAGCCAATTTTGAACCAAATTAAAGCCCAATTGAACCCAATTTCAAATACAAATCAGAAGCTTAATTCAAATACC
Source organism: Phalaenopsis hybrid cultivar (assembly GCA_002079205.1). Taxonomy (NCBI): domain Eukaryota; kingdom Viridiplantae; phylum Streptophyta; class Magnoliopsida; order Asparagales; family Orchidaceae; genus Phalaenopsis; species Phalaenopsis hybrid cultivar. The sequence goes on from JXCR01023149.1 coordinate 46,593, forward strand.
CCAAAATTGACCATAAGACAAAATCACATCAAATTGAACTCCCTAACCTATTCAATTTTTGTAACTTTATATTCTAAACTCTTCATAAAATCCCTCTAGACAAAATGGAAACTTCAATTGGCCTTGACCAAGCGTTAAGCCTAACACAAATTCAACTCAAACCAAAATCCCCAAATCTGCCCCAAACATCAAATTCCTCCAATTAAACATCATAGCCCCTTAACTTTCCACCCAAGTGACACCCAAATGCCTCATGAAAATTCCCTAAATTAAATTAACCATTCAATTGGACTAGATCCAAGCTCTAGTTATAGCTAAAACCAAGTTCAAGCTAAACCCCAAGTTTTGAGCCACTTGGTTAAGCCCATCTTGGACCACCATAGCTGACATTTGGACCCTAAGGACCATCCTAGATCGTCCTAGCCGACCCTAAGAGTTACAAGAACCAAGTGTCTCATGATTTAGAAGATTATTTCCCATTTTTGGTCAACTGACCAAGTATTGAGCTCAATTGACTAAACCCCCATCCTAATCACAATTAAACCTTCCCCTTGGTTCCCCGAGCCACCTAGTCACTCCCCCTGCCCTGCCTGGATGGCTTAGTAGTCAAAAAATTCAAAAATAAGATAGCCTCCCCCTTGGTTTGAACCCAATTAAACTCATCCTATGTGGCTAACTGTGATTGGCCATTGGCATCGATCAACCCTCCACCTAAGCTCCTTTCTCCATCCCTTGACTTGGTAAATTAAGCCCTGACTCCCCCTCTACATAAACCAGCCCCTTCACGATAAAGAGAAGAGAGCTACCATTTACTAAGGGAGAACACTCTAATATGTTCATAGACTCTCTTTGAGCCTTCTTAAGATCATTACAAAAATTTTCCCCAACTGAAATCCACTGCCTGAGCTTAATTTTGAGTTGAAAATTTAGGGCATTTTCTATCACTCCACTAAAATCCATAGAACTCCCATTTGAACCACCCTTGACCTTCCCTAAACCAAATGAGGAACTCCCCTTCTATTGAGCACTCTAAACCACTCATAGTTTAAGGTTACATCACCTATTGGTCGAAACAAAACTAGACCTTACACTAGCTCAGACCAACACCTAGAAGAGGTACATTGGACTCTACTGAAGCTTCCACAAGCACTCATTCAAGGCCTCACCTCTTGGGCTACGGTATATTTCAAAAACCATAAAAATCCCTTTAGTTTTATCAATTGTGAAGAGTGTTTATTTCTTATTTATCTAGTCTTATGGATGTGTTTGTCTTGATTAAATGAAGCTATATGAACAAACCCCATGTGATTTGGTTGAGTATCGAGAGAGATCTTAGCATTTTATTCCCAACAATTTTCGGTTTAGAACAATTTGTGATGATGAATGGATGTCATCCACTCGCGCGTGTACCGATCCGACAACATAGGAGGAGTCAAACGAGGAGATACTTCATAAAGCGCGGCCTTCATGGATAAGTAGAGAAATAGGGTATTTTTTATATAATTAAATTTATAAACATAAAAATTTCATAACTTGGTGTAAAATAATAATAAAAATAGAATATAAATGCCATTTTGCTCAGTGAACAGAGGAGAAATATGTGGCATAAAAATAAAAATCAATTATCCTACCTCTGATCTTTAATTGATTAAAGACTCTGTGGACTATTTTAGTTTTAATTAAGTAAATAGTGGTCACCATGGCTTAAACCTTTAGGAGCTTATTTTCATGACATTAAGGATACCTTCTGAATTTTCCAAGCTCAGAGGACACCTCTAGCTCCAAAACCATAATTTTAAAGCATAGTGGCCCATTTTGGCTTAAATTAATTATATAAATTAAAATATTGGCCAGAAAAATATGGGACTTTTTTTGTTAGGTTCCTTGTGGTAAGAGAACTCCAGGAAGAATTTAAAATGAATTTAAATAAATATGTATTATTATACTATAGCTAATTAATTCATTTTAACTCATAAAAATTAAAATAAATATAATCTAATTCAAAGATTATAAATAAATAATTTCACAATATATATAATGATGATTTTAACCCATTATAAAAATTTGAAGCTCACTTGAATTGATTTGATCACTAAAGTCTATTTTTTAAGTAAAATGGGATTCTTGCATTAAAATAATTAAAATAAAAATTAAGAAAATTATGAAAAGTGTTTTTCTGAGTTCCTTCTCATCAGGAGCTCCTAGGAAAAATCAAATTTATTTTAAAAATAAATAGTTCATTTTTGTGCTACTTTTTAAATTAAAAATAATTGTAAATTGTAAAAATATGAAAATGCACCAAATTGTTCCTAATTATTCCTTGATCACTTAGAACCCCATAAAAAAATTTTACTAATTTCTTTATTTTAATTATGTATTCTTAAATACTAAAAATGTATTTTCCTTAATTTTTTATTAAAATAATTATAAGAAAAAAAATAAAAAATGTAAAAAATGAAAAGTTTGTCTTCAAGTTTTCTGGACTTAGAGAGATTTAATAAAAATATAAAAACTAAATTTTGAAGTTGAAATATATTTTCTATTTAATTATTCACTAAAAACCAAAAAAATAATTATAATAATTAAAATATAATTTGGAAAATTGTGAATTTTTTTCAAAATGGTCCTCTTACCTAGGTGAACCTTCAATATTTTCCAATAAAAAAAGTTGTTACTTTGATTAATTAAATATATTAATATTGAAAATCCTATTTTTTAGATAAAATAATTATATAAATTAAATAAAAGTTTGATAAATCATAATTTCTCCTCTGTTAGTTTAATTGACCCAAGAGTTGGTTACCTTAAAAATTTTTTATAGTCATTTGAGTGAATTAAATGAGTTTTGTAGTGGAGAGCCCAAGAGGTAAATTGGTATATGTGAGATTTTGATACCTTAATTAAATTTTAGGTTAAATCAAAGGGTAAATGGATACATTTGATTGTAATAAAATATTTTGGATGTTTGAAACATAATGGGTTAAGAGATAGAAACCAATTTTCACCTTAATTTATGATAAGGGTTTGATGGGATTTAGAGAAGTGGAACATGATTTAAGATAATTTCACTCCATTTAAGATAATGATTTTATCACAAGGAATTTCACTCCATTTAAGATCATGATTTTAAAGAGTATTGAGTTTCACTCCTTTTAAGACTTTGATTATTGCAAATCTATCTTGAAGAATAAATTTAAGGGCTTAGTAGTGAGCTAGGCTTGATACTTAAACTTGTTTAATGGGATTTAGAGAAGTGGAGCATGATTAATTCTTGATTACCCTTAAATGGTGGGTACAAGATTCTTAATGACAATTTGCCCTTAAGGCTCCGGCTCTCAATACTCTTTAGTAAAATATCAAGTGAATGTCATATTAACCCTTTCTCGGGATGATTAAAACATTAATGTTCACTGAGCATAGGGTGTATTAAGTCATTGAAACCAAATCTAACTTCGGGTGATTAATTGAGCAACATAATAAATCCAAATGAGCTCAAAATGGTTCAAAGAGTTTTAAAGTTTTTTAGGGTTATGCCGTGAAAAAGTTTTATGATCTTTTGGATATTTTTAAAGACAACTTGACTTATTACTCTTTGCTAAAGAAAATTAATAAAAATAATCAATAAAAATACCCTACACTACTTATCCTACTTTAATTGACCCAATGCTCAAGGATTTGAGTCTTCTCTAAAGTATTTAAATCCTTGTGAACAAATAAGGATATTTGTTAATGCCACATATGGATTTTCAGACATTTGTAAGTCTAAGGTCTAGGTGGCTAGGGCAAAGTCGATAATGTTAATGTGTGCTAAAAAGAAGGACACGACCTGGGATTTTGGAAGATTATCTCTTACCTCAAGAACCTTAAATAAAAGGAGAGGATAAGGACCGATGGTACTATTGGACGACTCTTAAGAAGATGATTGCACCTAATACTCTTAGGTTACCTCTATTCCTAACTCGATGAGATTTATTAACCTGTGGACTGCACTTTACAAATTTTTTCTTAAAAAATTAAATATTTTGCATGATAAAGTAAATTTTATATGCATGAAAATCAAATTCAAATGAAAACTTATGAAGGTACATGGATAATCACTTTGATCGATGTTAGGACTATCCTCCGTAAGTTATAGGGTGGTAACTTATACTTAAGGTCAAAAGACACACAATCCAGCTCTGAGCCCCCACTGTTACTAATGTTTTAAACCTAGTCTCGATCTTCTATATGTGACTACAAGTTTTGTTTTTACTCTTTTTTTGCTATAACTAGATTTTCTGACTTTTTGGTACTGGATGCTTTTGTTTACTTTCTTACATTTTAGTCAAATTACTTGCAAATATACTATGTTTTATGGTGCAAACCATTTTCACGTAACAGAGGGAAAAGTATGCATTTAAGTTATATGCAATGTAATTTTATTAATTTATTTTATAGCATCAACTTACATGCATTTATGTACCTCACTTCCAAAACTGTATCAAAACTGAAAAATTACAAAACCATTTTAGAAATTAAACAACATCTTCCAAACCAGAACAACAAAACAACAATTTCATAATACTTCCTCTTGAGACGGGAGTCCCTCAAATGAGTTAACCCACAGTGCTAATAAGATCTCCCCAGTTTAAATGAGCTTAACAACTCATTTATACTAAGTAAATTCAAATGAAAGTAGTGGTACCAAAATGAGAGAACCGTGATATATTAACCGGTATTGCTCTAATGAACTTTAAATGCCTCTTCATAATGCTTTAACAAAACCAAAACTTATCACTTGAAAACACCTGCTAAAACCATATGAACCTTCAACCTTAATACCACTACTTCGATAAGGAGCTCAAAGCAAGGTGAAGCAGATAAAGGGCAGCATTCTAGAGCAACAAGAAGTTCTAAAACAACAATCAAGCCATAGGATGTTGTGATTTTTTTCCTAGTGCAACATAAATCCTCACCTAATATTTAGGCCTTTGCACAATCATGTTGTACAAATTAAGTCATAACTTGCCTTAAGCTCTGAGGTTGTCATTTATCATGACATAAATCCTCCTACCTTCCAAATTATTTGTATGATTGTGTCATGCAAGTGTTAGCCCTAAATAATAAAATTAGCAAAATGAAACATTTTATAATATCTCTTTAAAATTGAAGCATAATCATAGGTTAGTCTGGGAAGTCCTAAGGTTCTCTTCTGTGTCTGTGGCAACGCATGTTTTCTCCCTTTGGATTCCATAATAATTATTCCAAATTTGAGCCTTTCCCATTTTAAACTCCGTTATCTAACCCTTGAAAAGTCTTACCCTTTGAAATCCTTAAAGATAATACTTTCATAAATTGAGAGTTTTCTTTGGAGACTAAGGTCATTTAAGATGTAATAAACTATAGGAGTTTGCCTTTATAGGAGGCTTTAGAACCCAACTGAATATAAATCTTGTCTTATTATTCATATTTGATAGGGGAACTGGTTGGTCAACATAAAGGTTTGGAGAATAAAACAGATATCATAAATCTTTTAGCTTGTCTAATCAAGCCTCACCAGTATTTATTGTCTATACTCTCCAGGATAGATGTATCACTTACATTTTTTTGCTTTGTAGTTTTTGGTTTCAGGTACATGGAATGGACTTTTGGAGAAAATACGGGAAAAATGAGCAAAAATGTTGCAAATTGTATGGTGCCAAAGTACCGCCCTCTGGCGCTAGAGTACCACAAACACATGTAGAGGACGCTATAGCACTAGTAACTTCCCTTCTAGAAGATTCATTGAATTTCACTAAATTTTGAAGGGGTGGTTGAAGCAACCCTTAATTATTTTCAAAGATCTATTAATATGGACAAAAGTTGGTTGAAAAGGACTTTTTGGAAGCATTTGAAGGCTTTAGGAAGTCCCACTTTTGTGTTTTAGTGTAAGTTTATGTGTTTTTTGTGTTGTAAGAGTAAGAGTATGTTGATTTCTTCAAGGAGCCTCCAGAACTTGAGTTAGGGAGAAGACATAAGGTACTTTGTATTTGTGTTTAATTTTTTATTTCTAAGACTTGGATTTCAATACAAATTTCATGTTTTTATTTTATTCTCCATAAATTTTCAATAGTTCCCTTTCTTTCTCCTTGCTCTTGGGAATTAATCTTGTGGGAAGAGAATAATTTAAAGATTTCTTTTTCACTTTTAAAAATTGTGATGAGATTTTCACCGATTCTTCATTAGACTTAAAAATTGCCAACTTGTGAGGTAAAAATTTGTTGAGAAACTTAAAGACCCAATTGTGCTATAATTTAACCCACACTTCATTCTAGGCATAGTCGTTCCGATCACCAAAGAGGGAGTGCAAATAGATAGGCAGATAAGTTTTGTGGGGCATAAAATTGATGTTTCTAGGGTGACGGATTAGATTATTTTTCAAATTTGGTTTAGAGTTTGGATTGTAAGGGTCTCTTGCAGGTCCTATAGAGAGCACAATAAGAAATCTGGAGATGAGAAGTCAGAATCTACTCAGCACTACTAGACAAGCTGGAGACAAACTCTAAGTTAGCCAATGTTCTTTGCTAGCATCGGGAGGGGTTAAGGAAAAGAAATGCTCCTACTCATCACAATGCATCATCATATTTTTAGTCATTCAAATCGTAGATAGATTAATATCATATTTTAAAAGGAAAAATCTTTACATATTATTCAAACTCGTTAGAATTACTTTTATTAAACTGTTAAATATAATTTTTTCTATCTGCTTTAATTTAGTCTCAACCACTACTATCATTTTATTTTTATTTAAATCTGCAATTAAAATAGAATTTGCTTTTGAGTTTTGCAAGCCAATTTAAAAGGTTCAATTATCCTTGTGGGATCAATACTGGGGTTTTTAAGGAAAATCATATATTAGTTGGAATGATACGTATCTTGCATAGTACCTCTAGTATGAAGTTTTATTATTTATTTTCCATATCATTTCATTTATTCAAACTAGTTGTTGAATATAATTTTGGTCATGTTTTTGACAATATCTGAAAGATTAAAAATACACGTAATTGCGGGTCGGGTCAAGCTTTTTGTGTCGTTCCTGTGGACAGGTAATAAAAACTTTTTAAATTTGGAAACTGGACTTTTTGATACTCAATTTTTTTTAAATTGTAGATTTAATTTTATTAAAAATTAAAAAAGAAAAAAGTTCAAAAAAAAAAATAAAAACCAAAAATTTTAAAAATCTAAATATTTATTAAAACTAAAAAATTAAAATAAAGAAAATTATATTTTATTTTTTGTGTTATTTTATTTTATAAATTTTATTATTTGTATGTGTAGTTCATGATCTAAAGGTTTAGTGTCCTACGATTTTAAATTAGAACGTACTATAAAAGAAATTCAAAAACAAGGAAGACTTCATAATTTTTGAGATATGGCGAACACTTCACAAAATAATATTGAAATTCAAAATGTTGAATATGAACATCATAATTTACAAAAACCTTTAACGGATTATGAAAACCTTATGACAGATGAAATTCACTTAAGTAATCAAACTACTGCTATAGCGGCTAACTCATTTGAAGTTAAACCTGCATTAATACAAATGGTACAAAACAATCAGTTTGGAGAAACATCCAATGAGGATCGAAATTTACATCTTGCATTGTTTTTAGAATTTTGTGCTACATTTAAATTCGATGGTGTATCAAATGATGCCGTCAAATTTAGACTTTTTTTCTTTTTCATTAAGGGATAAAGCTAATATGTGACTAAATTTATTATCATCTAGATATATTAGAACTTGAGGAGATTTGGAACAGAAAATCTTGGCAAGTATTTTCCATCGTTAAATACTGCTAAACTTAAAATTGATATCACTTCTCTTACTCAGTATGAAGGGGAATCAATTTATGTAGCTTGGGAAAGATTTAATGAACTCCTTAGAAAGTGTCTACATCATGCTTTATAGGATTGGTTAATGGATCAAATATTTTATAATGGGTTAGTTGGATCCCTTAGATTTATCATAGATGTTGCTGCTAGAGCTTCCTTAATGTCTAAACCATTAGATGAAGCATATAATTTATTTAATAAATGACTACCAATAGTTTTTAATGACCTTCTAAAAGGGTAAATCCTAAGAATGTGGTTAGTATTCATGATAATGACGATACTTCAATTGTTGCATCACAAGTTACTGCATTATCTATGAAAATATAACATATTGGAATGAATTTTTCTCAAACACCTCAACCAATAAAAGAAAATTCATTATCACAAATGCTTGATTCTCAAACTTCATTAGAAACTATAAATTCTATTAAAAGACCTAATAACCCATATTCCTATTATTATAACCCAGGTTGAAAAAATCATCCAAAATTTAACTAGAACAACAATTCTAGTGGTGGAACTCAACAATGGGGGAATAATCAAGTAAACCCATTAGGAAATCATAATAATCAGGGTAATTATAGCTTTAGACCTACTTATCCTTCTGGATTTAATAATAATCAACAAGTAATGAGAATTTATCTTTAGAAGAAGTGGTGTTACAAAAGGTAATTATAAAGTCCGAGTGCTGCTATAAGAGACATAGAGAACCTACTGAGATAAATTGCTAACGTACATAGCAATTGGCCTCATAATAAAAGTAAAAAGAAAAATCAAGTTAAAGATGTTCAACTAAGAAGTGGGAAGGAACTAAGTGATAGTGTTCAACAAGAAATTGAAGTTGAGGCAAAAGATAAAGAAACAGAAAAACCTTAAGCAAGTGTTCCTATGGAAGTGGAAAAACCTATTTCTTAACCAAAGAAGAATGAAGAAAGTGCACCACCTTCTAAAAGCCTGGATAGCAAAAACTTGATCAATAATTTTCAAGATTTGTCAAGATATTTAAAAAGCATACAATTAATATACCTTTGGTAGATGCTCTGGAACAAATTCCAAGTTATGCAAAGTTCATGAAAGAAATTTTACATATAAAAAGGAAGTTTGAAGACTGTTGCACTCATTAAAGAGTGCAGTGCAATATTTTAAAAAAAGACTACTTAACAACTCAAAGATCCTGTTAGTTTCACCATATCTTGTTCAATTAGAGAAAAATTTTATGAAAAAGCTTTATGTGATTTGGGAATAAGCATTAATCTCATGCCATTATCTATATTTAGAAGACTAGGTTTAGAAGAGATTTCTCTCACTACTGTAACCCTACAATTAGCTAATTGGTCCATCACTTATCTTAAAAGGGTTATAGAAGATGTGTTAGTTAAAGTGGATAATCTTATCTTCCTTGTTGATTTCATTATGTTGGATATGGAAGAAGATAAAAAAATTCCTATTACTTTAGGGAGACCTTTTCCTGCTACTAAATGGGCAATGATATATGTGCAAACAGGAGAACTAACCATGAGAATTAATGGTCAGGAAGTAACATTAAAAGTGCTTAAATCAATGAAGTATCCAAACAATGGAAAATATGATAAATATTACATAATTGATATAATTGACTATATGATTGTTAATAATTTTCAAGAAATATGTGAAGTCATATCAAATAAAAATGATGAAGTAACTCTAGTATAAAAAGAATTAGAAATTAAAAAAGATTTTGAAAGTGAAATAAAAGTGAAAAATAATGAGTTAAACGATCTTCAGTAAGAAGTCAAAATTTTAGATATTACTGAAATTAGTAAACCCTTGATATCTTCTATTAAAAAACCTCCTGAGCTTGAGATAAAGGTTCTGCCTACTCATATAGAGTATCTATTTTTGGGGAACTCATCTACATTACCTTTTTTATATCCTCAAATTTAACTGATGAATAAGAAGAAAAAATATTAGAGACTTTAAAAAGTCATAAGAAAGCCTTTGGATGGACATTAGTTGATAATAAAGGAATCTGTCATTCAATCTATATGCACAAAATTTTAATGAAAGATAATTATTAGCCTTGAATTGATCCTAAAAAAAATATTAAATCCTATAATGAAATAGCTTGTTAAGAAAGAAATTTTAAAGTCGTTGGATTGTGGAATTATTTGTCCAATTTTAAATAGTTCATAGGTTAGTCCTATTCACTGTGTTCCTAAGAAAGTATGAGTGACTATTCTTGCAAATAAAAAAATTTAAATAATTCCTACAAGATAAGTCAATGGATGGTGAATTTGTATTGATTATAGAAAATGAAATGCCACCACCAAAAAAGACCATTTTTTTCTACGTTTTCTAGATCAAATGATGGATAGACTAGCTGGGCACTATTATTTTTGCTTTTTGGATGGATATTTTGGATACCACCAAATACCTATTACTCTCGAGGATCAAGAGAAAACAATAGATACTAGTCTTTATGGAACATTTTCTTTCAGGAGAATGTCATTTGACTTATGCAATGCACCTACAACATTTCAAAAATGTATGATGCCAATTTTCTGTAATTTAATTGAGAAAGGATTTGAAGTGCTTATGGGTGATTTCTCACGTTTTGCAACTTTGTTAAATTCTTGTTTACATCATTTATCGAAGGTTCTAAAATATTGTGAAGAAATAAACTTTGTTCTTAATTGGGGAAAATGTCAATTTATGATTGTAGAAGGAATCGTTTTGGGACATAAGATTTCTGAGAAAAGCATGAAAGTAGATTCAACAAAAATTCAAGCCATTGTTGAATTACTACCCCCTACGAATGTTAAAGGAATAAGAAGTTTTTGGGGAAATGTTGGTTTCTATAGGTGTGATATTAAAAACTTTTCTAATATTTCCAAGCCTTTATGTCAACCGTTGGAAAAAGATGCTAATTTTGATTTTATTGAAGAATGTCTTAATGCTTTTAATTTATTGAAAGAAAAATCAATCAGTGCATTTATTATTATTTCACTTGATTGGACAAAACATTTTGAATTAATGTGCGATGCTAGTTATTATGATATTGAGGTTGTGTTAGGGCAGAAATATGATAAAATTTTAAGGTAATACATTATGCTAGTAAAACCCTTAATGAAGTTCATATTCATTACACAACTACTGAAAAGGAATTATTAGCTACAGTATATGCTTTTGATAAATTCAAACCTTATCTCATTTGAACCAAATGTATTGTGCATACTGATCATTATGTTAAAAAGTATTTAATGATGAAGAAGGATGTAAAACCACAATTAATTAGATGGGTCCTTCTAATGCAAGAGTTTCATTTTGAAGTTGTGGATAGAAAGGGTATTGATAATCAAAGAGCTGATCATTTCTTAAGGCTTGAAAAGGTAAATGATAATTATAATGATGAAATTAATAATTAAAACTTTAGATCTAGATTGTATTGGCCTACATTTTTTAGAGATGTTAATTATTATATAAGAACCTGTCATATATGTTAAAGAGTAGGAAACATTTAAAGAATAAATGAAATGCCTCTAAGTTTTAATCTTGAAGTTAAAATTTTTGATGTTTTAGATTTTGATTTTATGAGACCATTTATATCATTTTCTGAAAAAAATTATATTTTAATAGTTGTGGATTATGCTTCCAAATGGATTGAATCCACATATCTTATCAGCCTTAGACACTGGTTTGCTAGAAGTATCAGTTCGTGAAATTAAAAGAATATAGGAAAAAACTGTAAATCCTAAAAGAATAGATTAGTTTTTGCTAGACTTGATTTTGTATTATGGGCTTATAGGACTGCTTACAAAAAACCTATCAGAATGTCACTAAATTGGCTAATATTTGGAAAAGCTTGTCATTTTCCTGTTAAATTAATGCATAAAGCTCATTGGGCAAAAAAAGAGTTTAATTATAATCTGAAAGATGCTGGAGAGAAATGATTATTACAATTAAATGAGCTTGACGAGATGAGAAACAAATTTTATGAGAATACAAGAATTTATAAAGAGAAAACTAAATGAGGCATGACCAAGAAATTCTGAAAAAGCATTTTGAGCCTGGAGAAGAATTTCTATTATAAAATTCAAGATAAAAATTATTTCTGAGGAAATCTAAGTTTAGGTGGTCAGAACCATTTATTATGATAAGAGTTTATCGAAATGGAGTTGTTGATATTGAAGATCCTAAGGCTGGAAGGATAATTAAGGTAAATGGACACATGTTAAAAGCTTATATAAGTGTTGATAGTCTTACATATGAGGATATTTTAATGTTTCATCAACCATATTAAAACATTACTAATGTCGGGCTGCAACGTTAAACTGAGGGCTTTGTGGAAGGCAACCCATACTTATCGGTGTGATTTACTTGTTTGTTGATTTTTGTTGTGATCTGTTTCTTATATAAGTTAGAGTCTTACATGATTATGTTGACACTAAAAATTATAATATTGATGGAATTGAAGATTGGAAGAAAGAAATTTGGATTTTGAGAAAGTTGGCCTAGCGCTATAGGGCCACGGTTCCATTAACTTTCTTGGAACCACCATAGTTCAGTTTTCTGCCCTTTTTTTCTCTATTATTAAGCTAGGACAGGAAGGAATATTCGTTCAACTTTTCAAAAAAAATTGGAGAGATTTAAGAGTGGAGAAAGCTATTTCTTCCTTAGGGATCATGGAAAGCTATGACAATGGGAGATTTGAAGATAAGAGGAGGGTGCATCAAGAAACTCAGACTTATTTCAACGAATTTCTTGCATTGAGTTTAGAGCAACTTAAACTTGGGAAGATTGAAGGTGAGTTATCTCAATTTCACACCAAACTTGAAAAGTTGTTCCACCCATATGAGCAATTGGATTGGTAGTTGAAACTCCAATTCAATAATTTGGTATGTTTTCAAGTTTTTCAAGTGACCATGTATAGCACAAACTAATGGATAGATGAAAATTTTGCTTCAAATTTTTCTCATGCTCCTTTTTATAATTCCTATGATCGGAATTATTTGGTGGGTGAATAAGAGAATGACTCCTCTGATCATACATGGGTCTAAGTTATTCTATAGAAAGATAAATGTGTTAGTAACTAGTTCCTCTGTGTAGTCTGTTGATGTTGTCTTTGTTATTGCTTTGGAACTTTTACATGTTGTGTTTGCATTGTATTGGCTTATATCTATGATTTTGTTGTGTTGTTTGTATTAAAAAAAAATTTAATGTAAGAAAACTAGTTCTGTGTTGTTGTTAAACGAAGACCTTATGTGATGAATTGAGTATTTGAATGTTAGAATTTGGATTGATGTCGAACAAACAAATGGCCATTAAAACTAGAAAAATAGACTTTAAACATCTTAATTTTTTTGTTCTCTATCATGGTATAAAAATTCATAAAATTTAGGGTGCATTTGAATGGCATTATAGCACCAAACCAAACCAAGAGCAAGTTTTAGGACTTGAACCAGCGGTTAACACTATTTTTAACATTGGTTCATCTTCTTCCTCTATTTTTCACATTTTTGCTCCCTCGGGGCATGGAATTTTGCTTAATTTGCATGGAGAAATGACTTCAAACTTTAGATTTCATCATCTTTCCTCTAGAGATTTTTGATTTCACCATGGACTTCTCCATTGTGGTTATGGCAAAAAAATTCAAAATTTGGTCAAAATGGTGAGAAATCTATGGGTGAATGATTATTTAGTTTAGAATGTGTTTTTTATAGCCTAAAATTCAAATATTTGAGATTCATTGAAATTTTATTTGGAATTTCTAGATTTTTAACGACTTGAAAAGAGGAAAAGGAAAGTAATTTTTTTATGCCGATAAATTCACTAACATGAAAGCACAAGACCGATACTGCAATCTGCAATCTAAGAAATTGATTGCAGAATGAAGGTTCATTCATCCTGGTGGAATCATAGAATATATGATTGAAGAGAGACAATTGGAGGTAACTCAAGAAAGAGCCACATTGAACTATTGTATTCATGTGAACAAATTAATTGACACTCGCTCTTTAATTTAAAAGAATATGCTTATTTCTTCTAGGATAGGAACCACTAGAGGTATGGGTTATCCTGCTCTTATTACTACCATGTGTGTTGAATATAGAGTAAAATATGTGACTTTGGAATAGGCTTTACCAATTGGAAAAATGAAATTGGAGATGTATGGAAAACATACTAGTGTAAGATCTAAAAGTAGAGACTCTGATATTTCTTCTACTTTAGCTTCAGCTTCAACTTCTAGATCTCATACAACTGGTACTATTTCACTAGATGTTATAATGGAACAATTATTTATTCAACAAGGAGATATCTTAACACTAAATTTTCTGTAGAAAAGTTTTGAAGCCCATTTTTATCATAATGATGAGTATATGTCGAAAAGAGTAGATTATGATATTGCTTATAATGAGGCGTTGGAGAAATTCTTAAGGGGTGACTACTTGGTAGTATTTCCTACTTTCCCCAGATATAGACCTTATAAACCTAATGATATGGAGGAGGATTTAGGCTTTCATGATGTTGATGATGATGATGAAGGAGATGATGATGAGTAGTGTTGTTTGTTTGTTTTGTTATGTTTTGTTTTCTATTTTCATGTTTATATGTCCAAAGTTAGTTTGTTGTTGTATGTTCATTAGAGTGTTTAAATTTGCATTTGTGTAAACTGTTAAAGTTATGTTTATTGCATTAAATGGATATACTATTTTTAATGTTTATCTTTCACTTTAATGTAAATGCTAGAATAGTCTTCTTATTTTTAGACATGCTAATTTCACTTAGTTTTATTACTTGTACCTGTACTATTCTGTTGTTTTTAAACTTTATAATTTTTCTTTATGCCTAAAGTAATCTGTTGAAATTAATTAAAAATTTTAGTTTGGTGGAAGGAAGAATATCTTTTTAAAAGAACTAAACTTGATTTTTTTGTAGAGAACTATATTTTAAAATTTAATTTAACATAACTTGTGGTATGTTAGGATAACTTAAGATAACTATGTTTAAAATTTTATAAATGTTATAGAAAACTTCAGTTAAAATTTTTAATAATAAAGGTTAGTTCTAAAGTTAAAATATTTAGTATGAGAGAATAATATTATGTTTTACTATTTAAAGTAAGGAAAACTGTACTTTTTGAATTGTTAAGAGTTTTAGAGTTTTACTTAGAAATAAAAAGGAAATTGAGAATTTATGAAAAATCTTTTTAAAAAAGATATAATTTAGTCAAAATAAGGAAATGTGGATAGTTTTTAACTTTAAAAAGTGGGTGGAGGAGTTCAAAATCATTAAAGGCTATCCAGATATAGTAATACTCACATGACATGAAAAGAAAAAGAAATGATTGAAAAAGAAAAGATTGAAAAAGATCAACAAAAATGAAAAAGAAAAGTAAAATCAAAAGGAAAAAAAAGAAAGAAAAAAGACGAAAAATGAAAAAGTGTGAGGAGAAGTATCAGGAGATGCTTAATATAAATCTGGCTCCACTTAAATCATCTTAAGGAAAGGAATTTAATTAAATTTCTAAATTAAAGTTTAAAGTATTATAATCATTACTAATAAATTTTTCATGAGATCCTTTTTTACTGCAATTCTTCTAAGCATTCAAAATATGTATAAATTACAATTACTCTTAAAATGAATAGAAAATAAAAAATCCTAAACATAACTACTATATATTCTTACATTTTAGTTTTAACTTGAATTATTAAAAAATTTTCTAAAGTTTCATTGTCAAATTTTTAAAACAAAAACTATAAAAATCTCTAAGTTAAACCACTTCCACAAGTTATATTTTTTTCATAGTATAAAGGAGTTACTTAAGAACAAGTAACGTTTAAGTTTGGGGGAATGATTCACCTTAAAATTACCTATTTTTAGTACATATTATATCATCATTTTATGTGTATTTTTAGTGATATTAAACTTTAAAGGAAGGTATTTTGTATGTTTTTTGTTTCAGGTACATGGAATGGAAATTTGGAGAAAATGAGGGAAAAATAAGCAAAATCGAAGCAAATTGTAAGGCCCCATAGCGCCGTCGCTGGCATTATAGCGCCATAGAAGCATGTAGAGAGCACTATAGCACCCGTAACTTCCCTTTAAGAAGATCCTTTGAGTTTGGGAAAATTTTGAAGGGGTTTTTGAAGCAATCCTTACTTATTTTCAAAAATCTATTAATATAGATGAATATTAGAGAAAAAAGTGGACTTTTTGGAAACATTTCAAGGCTTTAGAAAGTCCCACTTTTGAGTTTTAGTGTGATTTTCTATGTAATTTTAGTTGAAACAGTAAGAGTTTGGAAATTTTCCTTCAAGGAGACTCAAGATTTTTGTTGGGGAGAAGAAATAAGGGACTTTGTATTTGTGTTTAACATTTTGTTTCTAAGACTTGGATTTCAATACAAATTTGGTGTTATGTGTTTTGGTGTCCATGAATTCTGAGTAGTTCCCTTTCTTTCTCCTTGCTCTTGGGAATTAATCTTGTGAGAAGAGAATGATTTAAAAAAAAAATTACTATTAAAAATTGTGATGATATTTTCATTGATTCTTCATTAAATTTACAAATTGGCAACTTGTGCTGGTAATATTCTTTGAGAAACATAAAGACCTAGGAGGGCTATGATTTCAACCAACTAATGAGTGTCACACTTCATTCTGGGCAGAGCCCTTGTGATCACTTAAGGTGGAGTGCAAATAGATAGGGAGATAAGTTTTGATGGGAATAGTTATTTAAAAATTGGTCTTTCACCATCAAAACATTATTTTAATCTATGCTCATTCACTTTAAATATTCTTCCAGTCTTGGGATCTTCAATATTTACAGTATCATAGAGATAGACTTTTATAATTCCAAATGGCCCTTCCACGTAGACTTGGGTTTTCCAAGAAATAATTTCAATCTTGTATTGTATAATAAAACTTCTTGTCCATGCTCAAATTGCTTCTTTATTTCTTCCAATCATGTAATTCTTTCATGCTTTCCATATAAATCTGGGCATTATCGTAAGATTCAATCATAATTTCTTCAATCTCATTTAATTGCAGTAATCTTTTCTCACAAGCATCTTTTAAATTGAAATTGAATTCCTTGATAGCCAAATAAGCTTTATGCTCCAATTCTACTGTTAAGTAAGTCTTCCCAAAAACTAATATGTACAGAGAAATTCCAATATGTGTCATGTAAGTTATCCTGCAAGCCCATAATGCAATATCAAATCTAGCAAACCAATCCATTTTATTAGGATTCACACTTTTTTCCAAATTTTTTTAACTTCACGATTAGATACTTCTCCCAAACCACTACTCTTGTGATGGCATGTAGTTGTAATTTTATGCATTATATTATATTTTTCCACCAATCCTGCAATTGTTACATTCCTAAAAAGAGATCCTTCACCGGTAATGATTACTCTCGGCATTTCATATCTTGTAACAATCTTTTTGATTAAAAATTTTGAAACACTTTGAGCATCATGACAGTGTCTATATATATGCTTAAAAAATACAAGATTTTGATACCGCTCCTAGAAGATTTAAATCCCCGACAAAGGCACCAATAACTTGATGCAACTTTTAATATGCAAGAATTTATGAACCGAGATTTATATATTTATAATGATTTTGTAAAGTCACAATTTCAAACGCAAGTATACATATCGCTCAATAATATAGAGGCACTAGTGGAGTCCCGTTTATTGATCCCACAGGGAAGCAAGGTAAGAGTTCCTTAGTCAAATTCTAATCTACTAATATTATTCCTTAGTTTGGAAGTGTGATTTTAGAGGTTTTACTAATAGATACTCCTAAATGTAAGTCTTAAGTTTAACACAACTAATAACAACTCCCAAAGGCAAATATTAATTCTAAAGATAACCCTTTTTGAATGAATTGGTTTGGAGAATTTTGAGATAGTAAAAACTACTATTCTTATATAATGAATTGGATAATGTAAAGGAATGAGATGCATTAAATATTGTATGTGCCAAATAAAAGCAATCATATTCTTTACCCTTTGGTCCAGACATAAAGAACATTGACTAATCCTATGGTTGTTTACTGAATTCGTGGCTAGGCTGGGAGGATACCGACTCTCACTTTGGAGCTTTCACGTTCCCCTCGCCTGAGAGCTAAGATCTTCGCTTTAGTACTAAAACAATAGGATTGAATTATGGATTTTAGTCTGTCACCCTAAGCTCTCCAATTTTACGCGCATCAAAGTATATTTCTTTATTTAGTTACATTCAACTCCCATGAACTTAACCAACCATGGAATTCGAATGTGGTTCTACTTTGTTGAGAATTACATAGCCCTCTCGGGTCTTAAAGCAATTACAACAAATTTAACACTACAACAGGCCTTTATTGTAGTGTAAATAAAGTGCAAGTAAAAACTATCACATTTATAATTAAATCCGCTTCTAACATGCATCACAAAATCCTAAACATGAATTCTACTTATTACAAAAGAAAATTAAAAATGAAAACAATAATATAATCTTCTCATACCATTATTTCCAAACAAGAAGAGAGAGTAAGGGAAGCCCATCACAAATGCATAATCTTCTCATACCATTATTTCCAAACAAGAAGAGAGAGTAAGAGAAGCCCATCACACAATCTTCTCATACCATAATTTCCAAACAAGAAGAGAGAGTAAGAGAAACACATCACAAAGAATGAAGAAAACACAACGGAAAACTTCATTTAATTAAAGAAAATCTACTAGATAAGTGTTTACAAAACCATAAGATAGATAATGAAGAACACAATACTTAGTTTTTTTCCTTGAAATAAAGAGGAAAATCTCTCCCACAAAGTCTCCCACCGATCCATGTAATGCTAGAACATCTCCTTACAAATTCCCTCAAAATCTCCTCTCCAATCTCTCCAAAAGGGTAGAAATCTACATTTCTACTCGTATTCTAAAAACCCTACACTTTCTCCACACTTTTTCTAACATTCCTCTAACACAAAACCTTCTTTTTCTAACCTAAATTCATTATTTTAAAGTGTAGGGATGAAGTTTGAAGAGTTGCCACAAGATTCCTCTCAAAAAGCATCCAAATACGTTGATTTTCATCCCATAACCGCCAAAAGTCGGTCCATAGTCGTCCCGGGCGCCGTCGGTGGGCTCGAGGGCTCCGTCGAACAGCTTTTCTATCATTTTTTGGTGTCATTTTGGGCGCAAAAAAATGACATTTTGGGCGTCGTCGGCGAGCAGACTGCGCTGTCGGTGTCATTTTGGGCGCCGTCGGCAAGCAGACTGCGCTGTCGGTGTCATTTTGGGTGACGTCGGCGAGCAGACTGCGCAGCTCCACCGTTTTGCTCTATTTGGCTCCATTTTAGCTTTATTTTACACCATTTCAGTTGCGTTGTGTTCCTAACAGGTAGCCCTACAAAATAAGAATAAAAATAAACTTCCTTTAAAGTGTGATCTCATTTAAAAATATGTAGTAATTGTAAAAGAGATTAAGCATTGAAAGACTTATCGAAAGGTGGCAGGGCAAAATTTCATTTCTTGCTCGTTTTTCCTCCAAATTGCACCGTTTTTTCATCTTTTTGCTCCAATGACAATAATTCATCATAACTGCAACAAAACATTAAAAGTACCCTTTTTTAAAGTGCAATATCATCAAAAACAGTGTAAATAGGTATGAAAATCTCAACATATTTTTTTTTGCTCAAAATCCCCCAAACTTAACTATTACTTGTCCTCGAGTAATTTTAGTACTACATAAAAGTTATGATCTATTGTAGTAAGGTTTTAATTGAAAAATAATATAAGTTGATTTAAGTGAATACCATAGTGATATTTTTAGAAAAAAATTAAGTAATTAAATTAACTCTGTAGGTACAAGTTTATCTAGTCATCTAGTTTAAGAGTTATAGTTTTCTATTCATTTCAAGAATGACTATATGTTGTAATATCAAGTCACTTAGAATATTCAAATGATATGAACTTCATGAGAACATTATTAGTAAAAGATGCTAATCCATAAATATAAGTTCAAGAATGTATTTAGGTTTTCCCTTTAGGTAGGTACANCGATTGCTTTTAATCCTATATATTTTACTTCTCTTTTCAGGGATTGTTGTCAATCCTTTCTTTTTCGTTTTTTTAAGTGCGGATTACTATATTTGGATAGCCTTTAATGATTTTGAACTTCACCTTTCTTTCCCTAAATTTGAAACTCAAAGCTTTCCTTTACCTTATAAATATTTCATAGCCTTTACATCATTGAGCCGCAATATTTTCTTCTCAAATGAATTTCCAAGATTCTTAATACTTTAAAATATAGTTTCCTTTACTTTAAATAGTTAACAATAGTCTCATTCTCTGATACTAAATATCTTAATCTACAAAATCAATTTTCATTACAAAAATATTTCGTTAAGTCTACCATAATATTTAAATATCTACAAAATATAGTTATCTGAATTAAATTCACTACATAAAATCATATTAATAATGTTTGAAAATATTTAAATTGAGAACATCTAATAGTTAATCTTTTTCTTCCCTCCCCAAACATAAATTTTTCAATATGAAATTGTATAGGTGGAAAGAAAAATTCTAAATATAAATCCTACCTCAGTATTTTAGGCATTTTCATCATTCTAAAATTTTTGCAATCCTTCTCGAAATTTCTACTTCACATGGTCCGTAACATTAGGAGCTTTCTATACGTATAAATCATTTGAGAATTTGCTGGGTAATGAAATTTTGAGATAAGTACAAAACTACTAGATAAAATTTTTAAATATTTTACAATTTAATTCCTTAAAATGTAGCAGAATGGAAAAGTAATTAAATCTACTAGCTACTGCAACATCCTATCAAATTTATATACATGCATAATCAGGATAGAATGATAGCATAAGAAAGTAAATCTAGCCTTAAACATGCATGCAATAATATTAAACTAAAAGGAAGTATATTCACAGTAAAATTTCATTTTTCTTCCTACCCCCAAACATGATTTTTACCATGTATAACATTTAGTGCATAAAATATAAGTAGGAAGAAAAACAATTTAGAAATTCTATCTACCACAAATTTCTATCAAAAAACATCTACAATTATTTATTATGATAGAAAACATGTAGTAGAAAGTAAATCTAAACTAAACATGCCAGAAACAGTTATTTATTAGGATAAAAACATGAAATATAAAGTAAATCTAAACTAAACATGCTAGAATGAAATTAACTAAATAAAATTCTATTTAGCATAACATGGATCAACATTAGAATATAAAAATGGTCTTCAAGTCTTCTAAATTGTAACACAAACACAAACACAAACACATAAATAAGATAAATGAGGTCAATTCTTCCTTCATCTCATCGCATCTCACTAACTTACTTCCAATTTCTCTAACGAAATTACTACACAAATATATTGGGTGCTTATAAATGATTTTATAGATTTTAATCCCAAAGATAAGATTATCCCCGATATATTGGTTCTCGAGCACCAATACCAGACATCACCATATCCCAATAATTTAGCACCTCTAGCAGTTATAAGTACAGTGTAAAATCATCCACAAGTTACTCAT
Organism: Phalaenopsis hybrid cultivar; assembly: GCA_002079205.1. Lineage (NCBI taxonomy): Eukaryota > Viridiplantae > Streptophyta > Magnoliopsida > Asparagales > Orchidaceae > Phalaenopsis > Phalaenopsis hybrid cultivar. The sequence continues at coordinate 67,990 of JXCR01023149.1, forward strand.
CTAATAGGTTTGCGACTCCTATCAAATGAAAATAAAGTCCGAGAAAATAAGTAACAAATATGAGATGGAACTATCACTGGTAAAATTCATAATGTCTCTTATAAAACTCAAGTTCGGGTGAGACCCGAGTTGTAGTGGACTCGTCAATCCAACTACTACAAGATAATATACAAGTCTAACCATAATTAGAATTTAAGAAATCATCACCCTCATGACACACGAAAAGTAAATCAAACCACTTACAATCCAAACATCTACCAAACATCAAGCAAAATGATCAAACCATACTAAAGCAAACACAATACAACACTAACAATCATTACTCTTAAGCATACTAAATCAAACCACACAAATAACTCTGGGTTGCCTCCCATAAAACACTTGATTTAACGTCGCTAGCCCGACAAATGATTCCACCTAGATCAAAATTCCAATTAAGTAATCCTTGATCAATAGCCCAATTTTTTCCAGATCCAGGGATTCTTACAAAGTCCTCAAATTTAAATTTTTCTTTCAGCTCTTCCTTTTCATATCGATTCATATCCTTGTTCCTCATTTTTCTTTCTAGATCCAATATTCTTATAGTAATTTTCTCAATTTACATAATAATATCATCCTTGAAATTTATAAGAAATGGATCTTTATATGATACTTCATGATCTCTCAAATTTTGGATCAGATTCTCTCTAGATAATTCTTTTATATGATACTTCATGATCTCCCAAATTTTGGATCAGATTCTCTCTAGATAATTCAGATTCTAGATCAATATATTTCAAATTATCTTCCAATTCTTCAGGAATTTCTTCCATTGATCTTTCAATTTCCTTTTCCTTAGATCTCCTAAATTTTGGATCAGATTCTCTCTAGATAATTCAGATTCTATATCAATATCTTCTATGTTACTCTTCTGTTTCAAATTATCTTCCAGTTCTTCCCCTCGATACTAAGTAAATGGTGGAGGTGGTCTTTTTATATCTATCTTAGTTCATCATAAGAATTTCTTCCATTTGTCTTTCAATATCCTTATCCTCTTTTCTCAACTCAAAGTTTTTTTGAAATATGTCCTCAAATTCTCTTCCAAGTCTTAGTTCAATAATTCTATCTTGTTCATAATTCATTTCCTTAGGATTTATGTCAGAGTCACTAGGTAAAATCTCTGGGGGGGGCAACTGTTAATTGCATTAATAATCTGTCCCAACATTAGAATCTCATTCATTTTGTTTGTATACCATGGAATATGTCATTCAGTGACTTTGAATAACTCTTTCATAAGAGATCTTTTACTAATTTCATCATTCAATTCAGGTTCATCTTGTGATTGAGTCGAATATGAAGATGTAGAGACTAGTGGTGTATATGAATTCACCAAATAGGTAGACTTTAAAATTGTATGAGGTAAATTCATTTTAAGGTCATGAGATTTTTAAACAGATAGAATTAAAAGTTTACTATTTTTGGTAATTTCCATCATTTCACACCTCACCTGAACATACATACAGTCTTCTTTAATCTACATTTTAGACTAATCATGAAAGTTCATTTTGATCTCATCTATTAATTTATTTTCAAAACTGTTTTGGAAATAGTTTTTACTTAGATAATCAATTTTATCCATCTGAAAACAATCATCATCTTTTCTCTCAGCTGGATATTTCATAGCCTTTAAAACATCAAAAGGGGTTTCATTGTCATTAATAATGATTGTTAACTTTCTTTTTTGCACATCTATCATAGTTTGTCCAGCAATAAGAAAAGGTCTCCCCAAAATAATGGGATATTCTTTATATTCCTCAATATCTAATACAATAAAGTTCATATGAAAGATAAATTTATCCACTTTAACAAGCTCATCTTCTATAATCCCTTTTGGATAAATGATAGATTGATCAATTAACTGAAGAGTTATAGCAGTGGGAGAAATATCGGCTAAACCTAACCTTTTAAATATAGATAGAGGCATCAAATTAATGCTCAATCCTAATTTACATAAAGCTTTTCCACATAATCTTTTTCTAATTACACAAGGAATTGTAAAGCTACAATGATCTTTAAGTTTATAAGGAAAATTTTTCTGAAGTATAGCACTGCACTCCTCACTTAGTGCAACTGTCTCATAATCCCCAAATTTCCTTTTCTAGCGCTGCACTCCTCACTTAGTGCAACTGTCTCGTAGTCCCCAAATTTCCTTTTCTTGTTTGATATCTCCTTCATAAATTTTGCATAACTTGGCATCTGTTTCAAAGCTTCAGTGAAAGGAATATTTATTGTAATCTTCTTAAGTACGTCCATGAACTTTGAAAATTTTTTATCCAACTCATGCTCTCTAAGATTGGAGGAAATGGTGGTGGTGGTCTTTTTAAATTAATTTTAGTTGGAGATATTAATTTTTTCAGATCCTTAGAAACATGTTCTTCAGGTCTTTTAGTTTTCCTTTGTTTTTCTCACAAATTTTTCTCTTTTCTAACCACATCCTCTATCTTTCTTCCACTTTTTACTTGGACAGCTTATACTTGTTTATTAGTGTTCTCTTTAGGGTTGATCTATTGGACAGCTTCTACTAGTTTATTAGTGTTCTCTTTAGGGTTGATCTCAATGTTGCTAGGAAGTGTTTCTTGGGGTCTATTGCTAAGTGAATTAGCAATTTGTCCCAGTTGATTCTCTATGTTTTTAATCGCAAAATTTTGACTTTGCAACTGGTTTCCCATTTG
>JXCR01023149.1:71146-86495 GCA_002079205.1 Phalaenopsis hybrid cultivar
ATCTATATCATAAACATTGGCTACCTTTTTAGGATTTACCCTTATAGAGGGCCATTGAAATTCATTTGTAGCCATTTCTTAAATTAATGCGTATACTTCATCAAATGGTTTTGACATTAATGATCCACCAGCAACAACATCAATTATAAACCTAAGGGATCCTACTAACCCATTATAAAAAATTTGAATGATTAACCAATCGGGTAGAGCATGGTGTGGACACTTTCTTAGGAGTTCCTTAAATCTTTCCCAGGATTCATATATTGATTCCCCTTCATACTGGCAAAATGAGATAATATAATTTCTAAGTTTTAGTAGCCTTCAAGGTGGAAAATACTTAGCTAGGAATTTCTGAGTTAACTCTTCCCAATTTTTAATAGAGTCAGGTGCTAATGAGTATAACCACATTTTAGCCTTATCGCTTAGTGAGAAAGAAAAATGCCTTAGTCTAACAACATCGTCTGACATACCGTTATAACAAAATATAGCACAAAGTTCTACAAAATTTGATAAGTGTAGATAGGGATCCTCTAAAGGAGTTCCCCCAAACTGATTGTTCTGCACCAGTTGGATAATCTTAGGATTTATTTCAAACGAGTCAGCTTCTACGACAGGGTTTTGTATACTTGAGTGAATTTCATCTGTCGTAGGATTTACGTAATCCCTCAATGAAGTCTGATGATTTTCCAAGTTATTATCTTAAATGTTTTCCATTTCCATTTCTAGTTTTTCGAGTCCTCTTTGTATTTTTATTTTTTTCTTTTTTTCAAACTCGGGATCATAAGGCACAAGTCCTGTAGATCCTTTATTTTGCATACGCAACACAACAAACAATACATTAACAATTAAATAAATAACAGATGAAATATATTCAACACAACAAAACATTTTCACGAACACCTTATTTTTCATAAAAATAACTTTTTTTTCTTTTTTTTTTCACAACACTTTTTCATATAAAAACACTTTTCACACAAAACAGTTTTTATGACATTATAGTTTTCCAAGTCTAAGCCTATTTACTTCAATTAAAATTCTCCTAAAGTTCTTACCGAAGCTTCCTCGGCAACAGCGCAGAAAACTTGACAACAACTTTTAATATGCTTAAAAAATACAAGAAATTGATACCGCTGCTAGAAGATTTAAATCCACGACAACGACACTAAAAACTTGATGCAACTTTTAATATGCAAGAATTTATCAACCTAGATTTATATATTTATAATTATTTTGTAAAGTCACAATTTCAAACGCAAGTATACGTATCGCTTAAGTAATACAGGGATCTAGTGGAGTCCCATTTATCGATTCCACAGGGAAGCGAGGTAAGAGGTCCTTAGTCAAATTCTAATCTACTACTATTAGTCCTTAGTTTGGAAGTGCGATTTAAGAGGTTTTACTAACAGATACTCCTAAATGTAAGTCTTAAGTTTAACACAACTAATAACTACTCCTAAATGCAAATATTAATTCTAAAGAGAACCCTTTTTGGATGAATTGGTTTGGAAAGTTTTGAGATATTAAAAACTACTATTCTTATGTAATGAATTGGATAATGTAAAGGAATAAGATGCATTAAATATTGTATGTGCCAAATAGAGGCAATCCTATTCTTTACCCTTTGGTCAAGGCATAAAGAAAATTGACTAATCATATGCTTGTTTATTGAATCCGTGGCTAGGCTGGGAGGATACCGGCTCTCACTTCGAAGTTCCCATGTTTCCCTCGCCTGAGGGCTAATATCTCTACTTTAGTACTCAAACAATAGTATCGAATTAGGGATTTTAGTCTGTCACCCTAAAATCTCCAATTCTACGTCCATCAAAGTATATTTCTCTATTTATTTTCATTCAAATCCCATGAACTTAACCATCCATGGCATCTGAATGTGGTTCTACTTTGTTGAGAATTACACAGACATCTCGGGTCTTAATGCCATTACAATAAATTTTGATACTACAACAGGCCTTTATTATAATTTAAATAAAGTGCAAGTAAAAACCATCACATTTATAATTAAATATGCTTCTAACATGCATCACAAAATCCTAAAGATTATTTCTACTCATTAAAAAAGAAATGTAAAATGAAAACATTGGATAAATCTTCTCATATCATTTTTTCCAAACAAGAAGAGAGAGTAAGAGAAACACATCACAAAGCATGAAGGAAACACAACGGAAAACTTTATTTCATCAAAGCAAATCCACTAGATAAATGTTTTCAAAATCATAAGATAATGAAGAACACAATACTTATCTTTTTTCCCTTGAAGAAAGAAGAAAATCTCTCACACAAAGTCTCCCGCCGATCTATGCAATGCTAGAACATCTCCTTAGAAATTCTCTCAAAATCTCCTCTCCAATCTCTCCAAAAGGGTAGAAATCTACATTTCTACTCTTATTTTAAAAAACTTAAACTTTCTCCACACTTTTTCAAACATTCCTCTCACACAAAACCTTCTTTTTCTAACCTAAACTGGTTCTTTTAAAGTGTATGGACGAAGTTTGAAGAGTTGCCACAAGAGTGCTTTTAAAAAGCGTCCAAATATGTTGAATTTCGGCCCATAACCGCCAAAAGTCGGTCCATAGTCGTCTCAGACGTCGTCGGCGGGCTCGAGAGTGCCGTCAGCGAGCTTTTATTTCATTTTTCTGTTTTTTGGGTAAATCTGGCCGTCAGAGCCGTTTTGGGCCCTGTCAGCGAGCAAACTGCGCAACTTCACAGTTTTGCTATGTTTGGCTCCATTTTAGCTCTGTTTCGCCCCATTTCAGTTGCGTTGTGTTCCTAACAGATAGCCCTACAAAATAAGCATGAAAAAAAAAACCTTCCTTTAAATTTTAATCTTACTCAAAAATATGCAAGAAGTGCAAAAGAGATTAAGCATCAAAAGACTTATCGAAATGTGATAGGGCAAAATTTCATTTCTTGCTCGTTTTTGCTCCAAATTGCACCATTTTTGTTTCTTTTTCTCCAAAAGTCCATAATTCATCATACCTGCAACAAAACATCAAAAATCTTTCTTAGCTCCAATGACCCTAATTCATCATTCCTGCAACAAAACATCAAAAATACTTTTCTTTAAAGTGCAATATGATAAAAAACAATGTAAAATAGGTATGAAAATCTCAACATATTTTTCTTTGGTCACATCACATCTAGATAAAACCATTCCATCTATCCATTTTGAAACACAATCCACTGCAATCAGTATATACACATTTCTAAATGAAGGTATAAATGGTCTCATAAAATCTAATACCCATCCATCAAAAATTTCAATTTTGAAATTAATATTTAGAGGCATTTCATTTCTTTTAAAATATTACCTACACTTTGACACCTATCACATGTTTTTATATATATTTTAACATCTCTAAATAGAGTAGGCAAATAAAATCAAGATTGCAAAATTTTATGAACAGTTCTATCATTCCCAAAATGACCTTCAAACTCAAAATCATGATATTTTTGGATAATTTCTTGAATTTCTTTGTAAGGTACACATCGTCTCAATACTAAATATTTGTATTGTTCATACAATTAAGGGTCATCCCAAAAATAAAATTTTTCATGATGAATGAATTTCTTTTCTTGTTGTTTTTTAGTCCATATGGTAAAATACTACTAAAAATATAATTTACAAAATCAACATATCACAGTATTTCCCATCCTTTTACAGCGTAAAGTTGTTCATCAGGAAAAGTTTCATTATTTTCTTTTTCTAAATAAAATTTTTTTTTCCTGTTCTAGCCTAGATAGATGATCAACAATTTGATTATCAGTCTTTTTCCTATCGACTACTAAAAAATAAAACTCTTGCATCAAAAGTAGCCATTTAATTAATCTTGGTTTCACATTCTTGTTTTGCATTTGATATTTATTAGCTGAGTGGTCAGTATGCACATCACATTTAGCTTCAAATAGATATGATTTTAACTTATCAAAATCATAAACAATTGCTAATAACTCTCTTTCATTAGTGGTAGAATTAATTTGAGCATCATTAACAGCCTTACTGGCATAGTATATGACTTTAAAAATCTTATCATATCTTTACCCTAATACAACTCTAATTGCATAATCACCTGTATCACGCGTTAATTCAAAAGGTTTCCTAAATAGATTAAAGAATTATAGAAGCAGTGATCAAATTTTCTTTCAAGGTTTCAAAGGCTTTAAGGCAATCTTGGTTAAAGTCCAATTTTGTATCTTTTTCTAGAAGTTGGCATAAAGGCTTTGTAATTTTTGAAAAATCTTTAATATATTGCTTGTAAGATCCAGCATGTCCTAAAAAGCTCCTAACTCCTCTTACTGTAGTTGGTGGAGGTAAGTTTGGTATAACCTAAATTTTTGCAGGATCTACTTCGATGTCATTTTCAGAAACTTTATGCCCAAGTACATTTCTTCTTGCAACCATAAATTAACATTTTTCCCAGTTTAATACGAGATTAGTTTTTCCACATAGTTTAAGAACTTTCTCTAAATGATTTAGACATATTTCCAATTGAGTTGCAAATACAGAAAAATGGTCCATAAATACTTCAATCCCATTATCATTTAAATCACTGAAAATTGACATCATACATCTTTGAAATGTTGCAGGTGCATTACATAATCCAAAGGACATTCGCTGAATAGCAAAAGTTCCATAAGGACTAGTAAATGTTATTTTCTCATGATTCTCTGGAGCAATAGGTAATTGATGATAACTGGTATATCCACCTAGAAAATAAAAATCTTTGTGCCTTGATATTTTGAAAATTTTGATAATCAGTATAATCCAAATCTTTTTACTCACTTCCGTAAATTCATCTTGAATTTTATCCTTATTTTGAAATTCTGAATATTCCTTTTCAAGTTATTTTTTGAATGTCTTTATGAAATTATCATGGCTTAAATATTTGTTAATATCCATTCTGAAGCATTCAATCTCTTGCTCTTTTAAATGTAACCTCTTCATCACTAACTCTCACAGTAAGTTCTCTTTCTACACATTTATCAAAGCCCTTCTAGTGCCAAGGAATGGTCTTCCTAAAATGAAAGGAATTTTTTTATCTTCCTCCATATCTAATACAATGAAATCCATAAGAAAGATAAATTTATCAACTTTTGCTAAAACATCTTCTATAACTCCTTTAGGATAGGCAGTCGAACGATTAGCTAACTCAAGTGTTACAGTTGTAGATGAAATACCTCCTATACCAAAACTTTTGAAAATTGATGAAGGCATAAATTTAATACTGGCTACTAAATAACATTAAGCTTTTCCAATAAATCTTTCTCCAAGAGCATAATGAATAGAAAAACTTCTAGGATCTTTAAGTTTTTTTAGGAAGCTCCGTTTGAATTATATATCTAAACTCTTCACCAAATACATCAGTCTCATCATCTACAAACTTCTTTTACTTTTTAATTATATCCTTCATGAACTTCTTATAGCTTAGAATTTGTTCCAAGGCTTCAACAAATGGAATGTTTATCGTTAATTTCCTCAATATGTCCAAAAAACTTGAAAATTGGTTCTCTATTTTTCTACTTCAATATTTCATGAAATGGAGGTGGTGGTCGTTCTACAGTGATATTCATTGGTTTAATAGGACATTTTGACTAAAAATGAGAATCTTCACCAGATTTTTCATTTAGACCTCATCTTTTTCAACATCAACTTTCACTTCTTTTTTAACTTTATTTTCTAATTCTTTTCCACTTTTTAGTTGAATAGCCTTATTTTACTTTTTGTTCTGATCTTTAGGATTTACTTCAACACTACTAGGCAACATTCCTAGATGTATATTGCTAAGTGCAGTAGCAACACAAACCAATTGATTTTCCATGTTTCTAATTACAGCACCTTGACTTCGTAATTGGCTTCCAATTTGTAATATCAATTCTACTATTAACAAATTTTTTTCTTACTCAACAAATTTATAAAACTAAGACGGTAATAAGGTTTATAAGTTGGATTTCCTTAATTGTTGGAGTTTCTCAATGGATTCGCAGTGTTGTTTCCCATTGCAGATTTGCAGCATTAGGTTTATTGTTACTCCAACTAAAAATTGAATGATTCTTCCAACCAAGATTATAATAGTTAGCATAAGGATTATTATAAGGATTATTTATTACATTTAAGGTCTCATAAGAAGATTGAGATTCTATCATTTATCCCAATGAGTTTTCTTCAAGCACAGGTGATGCTGAGAAAAATTCATTCTATATTGATCTATCTTCTTCGATATAGTAGTTATTTGGGTAGCTAACATTGATATTGCATCAAAATCACGAATACTAACTATTCTCTTTGGATTTAACCTTTCAAAGGAACATTGAAATTACTAGTAGTCATATCTTCAAATAAAAAATATGCTTCATCAAATGGTTTTGAAATTAATGATCCACTAGTAGTAGCGTCAATATTGATCTAAGAGATCCAACCCATCCATTATGAAAAGTTTGAATTATTAGTGTTGACCTCAATTTTTGTTAAGGTTTAGTTTTTCCTCTTTAGTAGCCTAGGTTTTAGCCATAGGACTTTTCTTGTTGACTATTCCTAGAAAACTAGACATGGAACCCTCACCACTAGAAATTACAAACTTTTCTTCACTCAACTTAAAGTTTCACATATTGCCTCAACCTCTAAATACTTAGTAGGTGGGGTCACTATGGGGGATACTCAAGATGAGCCACCCTCAACCTCTAAACACGTAGGTAGGTGACGTCCATGTGGGGGGAAACTCAAGATGAGTCACCCTTAGGATTGCTAGACCTTAGGGTTGACCTTGGGTGTTGGTCTGAAGCTAATGCACTCACTACACTTATCTGCACTAACAATCACTCACAACCCTGAACTCAAATTTCTAGCCTAGATCCCTTGATCTTTTGGGATCCTCATGTAGATGGTCCCCTAAACCTACTAGCCCTAGGGCTATGGTTTGGCTAAGACCACTATCGTGTAGATGGTCCCCTAAACCTACTAGCCCTAGGGCTATGGTTTGGCTAAGACCACTATGTAGCTTCTAGCCTAGTTCCCTTGATCTTTTGGGATACTCATGTAGATGGTCCCCTAAACCTACTAGCCCTAGGGCTATGTTTGGCTAAGACCACTATGTAGAGGATACTCATGTAGATGGACCCTAAACCTACTAGCCCTAGGGCTATGGTTTGGCTAAGACCACTATGTAGAAGACCCAAAAGGGGTTTTCATTGGTCCATGGCTTATTAGTGATGATTGGTACCTCAACTCTACCAAAATACCCATCTTGTTACCTCAACTCTATCAAAATACCCATCTTGGCCTTTTACCCCTAAAACACCCCCTGATTACCAAAATGCCCCTCTTAGGCTCAAAATTCTAAAAATTCCCAAAATTCCCACAAAATCCTAATAAATCCCAAATATGCCCAATTGCATTTTCCCAAAATTCCCACAAAATCCTAATAAATCCCAAATATGTCCAATTGCATTTCTCTCAACTATCATATGACCCAATTTGGCCAATTTGACCATCTTTAACCAAAATCTCCAAATTTCCCTTTAAAAACCCAAATTTACCCAAATCCAAATCAAATGTCCACCAATTTGATCTCAATTGACCCCAATTGCAATCCTAAACTCAAATTAACTTTTGATATGACCAAACTAAACCAAATCCAAGCTCAATTGGTCCATGATTTGAGCCCAANACATTCATATACATCAAAATCAACCATCAATTGACCAATATGAAGTTTTAAATCCATTTGATTTTGGCCTAAATCCAAAATTCCCAAATTTAGCCCCAAATTGGCTAAGTCCCCAAATTTCACCCAATTGATTGCCTTAACCTCCAAATTGGCATCCAATTCATGTTGAAAACTCTTCATGAGGTCCCTCTTGACCATTTAAAACAATCAATTTGGACTTATCCCAAAGCTAACCCAAGCTAGACCCAAGCCCAACCCAACATGACCAAATTGATTAAAGTTCAAAATTCCTTCAAATTAACCCCCCAATTGGACTTGAAACCACTTCCAACCTTCACCAAAGTTTTTCCTTATTATCACATACACCAAATCCAACAATCAATTGGGCCAATTGACATGGCTAGCCTAACTCAAACCCATGTTTTGGTCATTTGCACCCACTTGGACCCATGCACTAAATGTGACCTAACCACCTTAAAGCCACCAAATTAACTCCACCACAGCCATTAGTCGGACTTAGTGACCAGTCCAAACACCATGAAATCACCTAAATCAGCCATGGACCAAAGGTCCCCCAAATTAAGGGATCTTATTTCCAAAAATGCAAGTGCTTAAGATATCTTTGCCAAATTCAAGCACATTTGCATTAAATTGCTGTGATGGATTCCTCTGGGTTCCCTGACTTCCCTGAGCCAAGAAGTGACCAATGCCTGGCCAGCCAGCCACCTTGGTGGCTGGAAAATGGCCAAAACCATGGCCAAGACAAGGGATTTTTACCCAATTCAAACTCAAAGGCCAAATCAGCCCAGCTGTCCATTTGAGCTTCTCTGCCCTCCATATAAGCAACCAAATGCACCCCTTAATTGGCCCTGGCAGCCAGCCTAGGCAATTTTATTTAAACTCCCGCTCCATGGAAAAAGGGGGAGAGCTTGAAATTCCTTGGGGAGACTCTATAAAACTTCTTCAAGTGCTTCCTGGAGACCTCTTGAGCTTAACCAAACCTTCCTTAGCCACTCAAATCCATTGCTTGAGTTGAGTTTTGGAGCTCAATTTCAAGGCCGAAATAGGACATCTTCCAAACCTCCATCAAATTCAAATTACTTGCGCGAACACCATCCCAACATCAAGAGAAGAAGATCCCCCATAAAAGCCCCATCAGCCGACCACCCCAAGGTGGACTTCGACCGAACCCCCAAATCGACCTCGGTCGAATTTGGGTCTAGGAATTTCACCACAATTAGAGGCTCCATCCCTAGGCTTCTGGCATCCACATAAAGCATCTACAAGCATCCAATCGAGGCTACCCCTCTTGGACCAAGGTATTCAAAGTTAACCTTAAATCGAGCTTATTCTAATTATTCATGAGAATACGGTCAATTTAAGGGTTTATCAGCCGTATGGATGTGTTCTACTAGTCAATACGAGCATTTTAAAAAAAATCACTCAATTTCGTTGAGAATCATGTGAGATATTAGCGTTTTAAAATGGACAATTTTTGGGTCCAGTTCATTTGGGACGATGACCCGTAACCGTCCGATCAAGCGTGTATTGATCGAATGGCCCTGATCGCATCGGACAGAGCACGGTCCTAGATGGGTGGGAATGAGCTGGCTGGCGGCGCTAATCACGCAGCGCCACGTGGAAAGTTCGACCCGTATTAGGTTGACATGGTTAAGTAGGAAAATAGGGGCATTTTCTTATTTATTTAATCCCTAAAACTTCAAAAATACATAAATTTGTGTAGAAAAATCATAAAAATATTATAAAAATACCCACTTGCTCAGTGAACAGAAGAGAACAATGTGAAATAAATTTCAAGTCCATTTGATGCATAAAATATTTTTAATTAATTAAACACTGATTCAGAATCATTTGATTCTCCATGCATATTGACACATCACCTTGGCTTGAAATTTTGACATATTGTTTAAATACTATTTGGAATCATTTGATTTTTCATGCATATTGACACATCACCTTGGCTTGAAATTTTGACATATTGTAGAAGGGGGAACATGATCTAATTTTTCCAAAGTTAAATGAGGTTCCTATACAGAGATCCATATTTTGCAAGTTTTTTTGAAATAATCATGGAAATTGGCATATTGATTAGAAAATTCTAAGAAAATTTAGGAAGGTCCTCCATGACTAGAGAAGCCTTTTGAAATAATTTCATGGGTCAAGTCATTTAAAATACCCTTAAATTTTACAAACACTAAATTTAAACATTTGGAAAATTTAAACATTCAAATGACTTGATTTTTTATCTCCACTGTGATTTACGATCCAAATAACTCATCATAAAAATTTCAAAATATTTTGAGTTCATTTGACAACTTAAGTTGATTTTTAAAGNGGCCGGCCAACCACCTTGGTTGCTGGAAAATGGCCAAAATCATGGCCAAGACAAGGGATTTTCACCCAATTCAAACCCAAAGGCCAAATCAGCCCAGGTGCTCGTTGGAGCTTCTCTACCCTCCACAAAAGCAACCAAATGCATCCCTCAATTAGCCCTGATAACCAGCCTAGGCCATTTTATTTAAACTCCCCCTCCATGGAAAAAGAAGGGAGATCTTGAAATTCTTTGGGGAGACTCTGTAAAACTTCTTCAAGAGCTTCCTGGAGACCTCTTGAGCTTAACCAAACTTTCCTTAGCCACTCAAATTCATTGCTTGAGTTCAATTTTGGAGCTCAATTTCAAGGCTGAAACATGACATACTCCAAAACTCCACCAAATTCAAATTAATTGCACCCACACCATTCCAACATCAGGAGAAGAAGATCCCCCATAAAAGTCCCATCATCCGACCACGCTAAGGTGGACTTCGACCAAACCCCTAATTCGGCCTTGATTAAATTTGGGCCTAGGCATTTCACCACGAACAGAGGCTCCATCCCTAAGTTTCTAGCACCCACATAAAGCTTCTATAAGCATCCAATCGAGGCTACCCCTCTTGGACCAAGGTATTCAAAGTTAACCCTAAACCGAGCTTCTTTTAATTATTCATGAATATAAAGTCAATTTAAGGGTTTATCAACCGTATGGATGTGTTCTACTAGTCAATACGAGCATTTTAAAAAACATTTCACTCGATTTCATTAAGAATCGAGTGAGATATTAGCGTTTTAAAATAGACAATTTTCAGGTCCAGTTCATTTGGGACGATGACCGTGACTGTCAGATCGAGCGTGTATTGATCGTGTGGTCCTGATCGCGTCGGACAGACCGTAGTCCTACATGAGCGGGAATGAGCTGGCTGGCGACACCAATCACACAGCGCCACATGGCCTGTTTGACCCGTACGAGGTTGACATGGATAAGTAGGAAAATAGAGGCCTTTTCTTATTTATTTAATCCCCAAAACTTTAAAAATACATAACTTTGTGTAGAAAAATCACAAAAATAAAATGAAAATACCCTCTTGCTTTGTGGACATAGGAGAATAATTTGGAATAAACTTCAAGTTCATTTGATGCATAAAATATTTTTTAATTTATTAAACACTATTTGGAATCATTTGATTCTCCATGCATATTGACACATCACCTTGGCTTGAAAAGCATGTTACCCTCTGTCAAGGGAAACATCCTCTAATTTTTCTAAAGTTAGAGGAGGTTCCTATAGAAAGCTCTATCAAGGGAAACATCTTCTGAGTTTTCCAAGGTCAGATGAGATTCCTATATAGAGATCCATATTTTTCAAGTTTTTTTCATATTATTTATTTAAAATAATCATGCAAGTTACCATATTGATTGTTAGATCCCAAGAAAATTTTGGAAGGTCCACCATGACCCGAAAAACCTTTGAAAATAATTTCATGGGACAAGTCATTCAAAACATCATTAAATTTTCCAAATACTAAATCACTAAGATAATTAATTTTGAAAAACAAAAAAATTTAAATGACTTGATTTTTAATCTCCACTGTGATTTATGATCCAGAGAACTCATCATAAAAGTTTCANTTTTGAAGAAAATTTCGGAAGGTCCCTTATGGCCAGGGAAGCTTTTGGAAATAATTTCATGGGTCAGGTCATTTAAAATGCCTTTAAATTTGACAAACATTAAATCACTAAGATATATAATTTTGGAAAATATAAACATTTAAATGATTTGATTTTTGATCTCCACTGTGATTTATGATCNATGTTGTAGTTTCTGTCAAGATAAACATCCTTTGATTTTTCTAAAGTCAAATGAAGTTCCTATATAGAAATCCATACTTTTCAAGTTATTACACATTAATCCTTAAAAATAATCATGGAAATTAGCATATTGATTATGAAATCGTAAGAAAATTTTGGAAGGACCACCATGACTAGAAAAATCTTTGGAAATAATTTCATGGGTCAAGTCATTTAAAATGCACTTAAATTTTGTAAATATTAAATCACTAAGATAATTAAATTTGGAAAATATAAACATTTAAATGACTTTATTTTTGCTCTCCACTGTGGTTTATGATCCAAAAAACTCATCATAAGAGTTTCAAAATATTTTGGGTTCATTTAATAATTTAAATTGATTTTTAAAGATAAATACCACTCTTAACACTTAAATGATTTTTTCAAAATTAAAATATAACTCAAAAAATTATGAAACTTAGTTTTTTGAGTTCTCTGTGATCAGGGGTATTTTTTAAAAATAAAATGATATTTAAGATAAAAATTTGATTTTTAGCCAATTTTAAATATTTAAAATAATTAAAAATTCATAAAAATCAGAAAAATAATAAAGCTCATCAAAATGTTCTAAATTGTTTCCTAATCACTTAGGAACAATTAGAATATTTTTCATGATTTTCTGATAAAGATATTGAATTTCAAAGCTTAAAAATAATTTTTAAATGCTAAAAATGAGTTTTCACTAGATATGTTCTAAATTGCTTCCTAATCACTTAGGAACAATTAGAATATTTTTCCTGATTCTCTAAATAATATTTTCAAAGCTTAAAAATAATTTTTAAAAGGCTAAAATGAGTTTTTCACTAAAATAATTTCAATAAATTAAAGAAAAATATGACAAATGTAAAATTTGCTCCTTTGAGTTCTCTGACCTTAGGGAGATTTTTCAAAAATATAAAACTTAATTTTCACCACTTAAAATATTTTATTTTTACTAGGTAGCCCAGAATTTAAAATAATTCTAATAAATCATAAAAAATTCAAAAAAAATTATGAAACTTTATCCAAAGGCTTCTCTGGTCTAAGTATACCTCCAGTAAAAATTTCAAGGGATTTTAATTTAACTTGGTCAAGTTAGGAATTTTCTTTGAGAAATCCTATTTTTGCATGAAATGATTATATAAATTAAATTAAATTTTGAAAAATCATATTTCCTCCTCTGATGTCTCAACTGACCCATGAATGAGGTAGGATAAAAATTTTAAAGGCATTTGAATTTAATTTTACAAATTATGAAGTGTTAAAGCCTTAGGGGCAAATGTGTAATTTGGGAACCTTAGCCTTAATCAAAGTCATTTGGATTAAATTTGATAAATTATGAAGTGTTAGAGCCTTAAGGGAAATTGTGTAATTTTGGAAATTTTATCTTAATTAACATTTAGGCTTAATTCAAGGAGGAAAATGGGCAACCTCTGATCTTAATCAGTTTATTTGGATTTTTGAAACACAAGGGGTTAATTGTAATTATGAAGTGTTAGAGCCTTAGGGGCAAATGTGTAATTTTGGAAACCTTGCCTTAATTAAACATGTTAGGCTTAGTTCGAGGGAAAATGGGTAACCTCTGATCTTAATCAATTTATTTGATGCTTGAAATACAAAGGGGGTAAGGGGAATGGGTAACCTCTGATCTTAATAAATTTTTTTGATGTTTGAAACACAAGGGGTTAATTGGTAGAAACCAATTTCATTTTCCTCATTGAAACCTCTAATATTAATCAATCCACTTGATGTTTGAAACATGAAGGGGTTAATTGGTAGAAACCAATTGCACTTTCTTAATTAAGATTAATAAATTTCTAATTTATCAAAATTCGGAAGTTTATTAAAATTAAATGATCCCAGACCTAGGGGTATAAATTTTGAAGTCAATAATTAATAAATTTAATACCCCTATCTTGATTTTCAAATAAAATCCAAATCATGAATCATGATCACTTAAAGCTTAACCCTTTTTTTAAATCTAATTAAGACACTCACCTAGGTCTTAAGGGCTTAATGGTGACTTAGGTTAAATCAAAAAATTGAGAAAATGAGGATTAGAGAAATAAACATAATTATATCAAACATTCTTGAAACACCACTCGTCCAATTAGGATTAAAAATTTGGCTAAGTGTTCAAATTACACTAACTTGCCCTTTTAAGGGTCCTCATAAACTAAATGATGATTAGAGAAATAAACATAATTATATCAAACATCCTTGAAACACCACTAAGCCCAATTATGTTCAAAATTTGGCTAGGTGTTCAAATTACACTAACTTGCCCTTTTAAGGGTCTTCACCCACATAATTCTTAAATTTAATGAAAAATGATAATTACCCATTTTCTTAGGGATAATTGAGGCATCAATGTTCAGTGAGTAATAAGGGTATTTACAGGATGAATCATTAAGCAACATAATGAGTTTAAATGGACTCGATGCTTTTCACTAGTTGGTGAGAGAGAGGCATGGACCTGCTTCCCCCTCTTAACTTGTTGGATACCTCAGAGGCTATTAAAACTTCATTATTCTCTGCTCAATGGAATCTTCCTTAATTAAACTTCTAAGGACCCGCAAAGATATGACATAGGGTTAGGAAAATTACCAAAATTTTACCCTTTCCTGCTTAAAGAAATCAACCTTAATTAAACTTTTAATGACTCAACAAGATATCACATAAGGTTAGAAAAATTACCAAAATTTTACCTTTCATACTCTTCATTAACTGCCTTAACATGCATTTTAAGTTTCAGGTGGTGGAACGAGAAGACTCGCCAGGTACGCTTTTACAGTTTATAGTACTGTCTTTCTTCTGCCTTTTCCTTACACGTTTCATGCTTGCGTTTACCTACATAAACTTGCATGTTAACCATAACCATAACCCGAAACCAAAATTAAAAATCAACCAAGATAAAATTCACCACCACAACATTCAAAATATAAAATAACTCAAAATTTAATCACAAACATCACACAAAATCACAACTTCAACTAAATTAAGATGTCTCTATCGGATGATCGGGAATCCCTCGGAGGAGGTAACCTACGGTCGCTAACAAGGCTTTTCTTGGTTTAAATGAAATTATGGAACTCATTAAGTTGGATTTGATAAGTTCATTTGGACTAAGTGAATCCAATAGAAAATAGTGATGCCGGGACGAGGGAACTGTAGGATCCTAACTGGTGTCTCTCTAATCAGCTTTAATATGCCCTCATAAAATTTAAAGAACTTCAACCATAGGGCCACCTGATTTGATATTGTATCTTAAAACACTAGATAACTCAAACTCGTCGCAGTAGAAGCTTGGAGCTAGCACGGTGGGCAGCACGACCATCTTCAACAGCAAAACCTGTCTTCCCCAACTAAACAAATCTTCCTTCCTTAGACTTAAACAAAAAAGCCATAGGACTTCAAGGTTGCTTGCTTATGCAACGTAAATTCTCACCTTATTTTTAGGCATTTGCATAGCCTTGCTATACAATATAAGCCCTAACCCGTCTTAG
>JXCR01023149.1:101539-113497 GCA_002079205.1 Phalaenopsis hybrid cultivar
GGCATCCAATTCATGTTGAAAACTCTTCATGAGGTCACTATTGACCATTTACAATAATCAATTTGGACTTAGCCCAAGGCTAACCCAGGCTAGACCCAAGCCTAGCCCAACATGACCAAATTGATCAAAGTTCAAAATTCCTTCAAATTGACACCCCAATTGGACTCAAAAACACTTCCAACCTTCACCAAAGTTGTTCCTTATGATCATATACACCAAATTCAACAATCAAATGGGCCCATTTACATGGCTAGCCTAACTGAAACCCAAGTTTTGGTCATTTGCACCCACTTGGACCCATGCACTAAATGTGACCTAACCACCTTAAAGCCACCAAATTAACTCCACCACAGCCATTAGTTGGACTTCGTGACCAGTCCAAACACCATGAAATCACCTAAATCAAACCATGGACCAAAGGTCCCCCAAATTAATGGATCTTATTTCCAAAAATGCACATGCTTAAGATATCTTTGCCAAATTCAAGCACATTTGCATTAAATTGCTGTGATGGATTCCTCTGGGTTAGCGGACTTCCTGAGCCAAGAAGTGACCAATGCCTGGCCGGCCAGCCACCTTGGTGGCTGGAACATGGCCAAAACCATGGCCAAGACAAGGGATTTTTACCCAATTCAAACCCAAAGGCCAAATCAGCCCAGCTGCCCATTTGAGCTTCTCTGCCCTCCATATAAGCAACCAAATGCACCCCTCAATTGGCCCTGGTAGCCAGCCTAGGCCATTTTATTTAAAATCTCCCTCCATGGAAAAGGGGGGAGAGCTTGAAATTCCTTGGGGAGACTCTGTAAAACTTTTTCAAGAGCTTCCTGGAGACCTCTTGAGCTTAACCAAACCTTCCTTAGCCACTCAAATCCATTGCTTGAGTTCCATTTTGGAGCTCAATTTCAAGGCCAAAACAGGACATCTTCCAAAAGTCCACCAAATTCAAATTACTTGCACCCACACCATCCCAACATCAAGATAAGAAGATCCCCCATAAAAGCCCCATCAGCCAACCACCCAAAGGTGGACTTCGATCAAACCCCAGAATCGACCTCGGTCGAATTTCGTTCTAGGCATTTCACCACAACCAGAGGCTCCATCCCTAGGCTTTTGACATCCACATAAAGCTTCTACAAGCATCCAATCGAGGCTACCCCTCTTGGACCAAGGTATTCATTGTTAACCTTAAATCGAGCTTATTTTAATTATTCATGAGAATACGGTCAATTTAAGGGTTCATCAGCCGTATGGATGTGTTCTACTAGTCAATACGAGCATTTTAAAAAAAAATCACTCAATTTTGTTGAGAATCATGTGAGATATTAGCGTTCTAATTATTTCTCTCTCCATCTCTCCCTCCCTCCTTCTATCCCTACCTCTATAACCCTCATTCTATCTCCTTCCCTCTTCTCATCCCTCTCTCTCACTCTCTCTAGAACTTTATCTCTGATCCTTTTCTTGTTCTCTCACCTTTATCTAGTGATGAAGAAAGAGTGACAGAGGTAAAGAGCAACACTAGTCAGAGAGCATGAGACAGAACGTGAGAGTGAAAGAAAGTGAGAGAGAGGGAAGAGAAAGTGAAACTAGGAGAGAAGACTAATATCTTTTGATAATTTGGGTGAAGAGAAGAGAGAGATGGAGAGAGTGAGAGAGAAAAAAGGAAAATAAGTTAAAGGTCAAAATAGAGCTCCTTCTTTTGGTCTATCTCTGTTGTTGTCTCTGTATCTCTTACTCTCACATTCTCTATCACATTCTAGCTCTCTCTCCTATTCTCTCTTGTAATTTCTCTCTCTTTTTCGCTTACTCTCACTTTATCTCTCTTCCATTCTCTCACCGTAACTCTCTCCGTTTATCGCTTAACTATCTCCCTCCCTCGCTCTTTTTTTCTCACCTTTGTTGACTCATCTTTGTCTCTCTCTCTATCTCACACTCTTACTCTTCTCTCTTTATCATTTTCTCTTCCCTCTTTCTCCCTTCTCTCACTCTCACTATTTCATCTCATTGAGATAGATAATAAGCAAGAGAGGGAGAGAAGGATAAGAATGGGGAGAGGGGCAGGAGAGAAGAGAGGGAGAGTGATAACAAGTGATGAGATGATCATACATAAAGTGGGAGAAGAGAGCAAGAGCGAGGGATAGATAGGGAGGGAATAGTGAGTAAAATGGGACAAAAGAGAGCGAAACAATAAGAGAGAATGGCAGGTTGAAAGAGAGAGGGGTGAGAGAAAAGGATAAAAGAGTGAGTATGGACATGTTGATGGTTGAGGAGAGCATAAAGAGAGTGAGAGAAGTTAGTGAGTGAGAGAGACTAAGGGACTAAGAGAGAGAAAGATAGAGTTACGAAGAAAGCGAGAGAGGAAAACATGTATCAAGCATGAGAGAGCAAAGGAGAGAAAGAGAGAATAAAAGAGAAATAAAGGGAGGGATGGAGAGTGAAGGAAGAGTGAGAGAAAGAGAGAATGAATGGAGAGTGAGAGAAAACAAGGAAAGAGATTGAGAGAGAGACTTGAAGGGACAAAAAGAGAGGGAAAGGGAGAGATAGGGGGAGGGATAAAGAGAATGATAGAAAGAGGGATGGAATAAAGGAGAGAGAGTAATGAAGGAAGAGGGGGGGGAGAGGGAGAGCATGTGGGTGAGCAAAAGAGAGATATAGAAAGAAAGAGGGAGGGAGGGAGAGTGTGAGAGTGATTGAAATCTAGAGAGAGAGATAACAAAATAGATAAAGTGAGAGAGAAAGAGTGTAGGAGAGAAAATGAGTGAGAGTGATTGCAAGGGAGATTAGCATGAAAAGAGAGTGGGCAAGAGAGAAAATAAGAGAGATAATGGAGGAAGAGAGATAAAGTCAGAGAAAAAGCAATGAGAGTGAAAGAAGAATGTGTGAGAGAGAGAAAGCAAGAGAAGAGGTGAGGGGGAGAGATTGAAAGAGAGAGCATGAGAGTGTTAGACTTGGAGAGAGTTAGAGTACGAGAGACAAAATGAGAGAGTTAAACTGGGAGAGGGAGAATGAGAGAGATAGAGATGGAGAGCTAAAGAGATATGAGAGAAAAATGATTAAGGAGAGAGAGAAAAGAGTTAGAGGGAGTGAGTGATGGAGTAAGCAAAAGATTGTAAGAGAGAGAGGGGAGAGGTGGTGTGATGGAAAGTGAGAGAGCATAGGTGGAAGGGAAATAGAGCTAGATTGAGAGAAGAAAGAAATAGAGAAGATGAGTGGTAGCAAGAGGTTGATGTAGATAAGGAACTGGTGAAAAAGAAGTAATGAAAGGGGAGTAAGAGAAAAAGAGTTCAAATTTTTCTCTCAATCACGATTATTCTCTTCCTCACTTGCTATATTTCTCTTTCACTCTCATTATCTACCATGCTCTCTATTTCTCTAACTCACTCTCTAGCACATTCTCTTTATTGCCTCTACAGACACTCTCTCTCAATCTTTCTTTCTCTAATCACTTCTCTTTTTTCTCTCTCTCTCTCTCTCAATCTCACCCTCTTTTATAGATCCCACTCTCTCCCAGCCTCTCTTTGCCTCTCTCTGTCTTGAGTGAAAGTAAGAGAGAGAGGGATAAAGGGAAGAGAGAGGAGAGAGAGATGGAGAGCAAGAGAGAGAAAAGATAGAGAAATGAGGAGAGTGAGAGCAACAGAATAAGAGCGAGACAAAGGGTTATAAAGGGAGGGAGTGAGAAAGAGCAAGAGAGAGAGAGAGCCTAAGAGAGTTGGTGTGGGAGATATAGAGAGGATAGAGGAAAAGGGAGAGAGAAAAAGAGCTTGAGAGAGTGAGTGACAAAAAGACAGAAGAATCTCTTCACTCTCTTTCTACCTTCCTCTCTAGTAAATTAACCTCTCCCTCTCCCTCCCTCCCGCCCTCCCTAACTCACACTCTTCTCACCTCTACTTTCTCTAACTCTCTCACTCTCTTCTCATCTCTTGTCTCTCTAACTCTCTCATTGGCTGACTCTCTAGAGAGAGAGGGTGAGAGAGTGGAGATATAGTGATATAATAAAGATATCATAAAAGGTAGGGAGATTTTTGTGAGAAAATAAAAATAGGGAGCGAGAGAGAATGAGGGAGGAAGAGAGGGATAAAAAAGAAGGGCAAAGAGACAACAATAGAAGAAAGAAGAAAGAGCAAGAATAAATAAACAGTGAGAGAGAGAGTAAGAGCAAGGAAGTTAGCCATAGGGAGTGAGAGAGAGAAAAAGTGATAGAGTAAGAGAGAGTGAGTGACAAAGATAGCAGGAGATTGAGAGAAAGTTTTGAGAAAAGCGTAATATCTCTATTCTGTCTTTATCTACTTTCCTGTCTCTCTCTCTATCTTACACTTTCTCTCTCATTCTAGCTCTCATACTTCCTCTTTCATATCTTCTTTCACTTTTGTCCCACCCTTTCATATCTTCATTTCTCTTTCTTTCTCCTTTTCTTTAGCTTCCTTTCTCTCTTTTTCATCCCTATATTCTCTCCTCTTCTCTCACCTCACTCTCTCTCTCATTATCCATCCACCCCCTCCCAATCTCTTTTTCCCTCCATCTGTGAGTGGTAGAAATAGAGAAAAAGAGCAAGATATAGAGAACAAGGGAAAGGGAAAGTGTGATATCACCATTTTTTTCTTCTTGCTCCCTCTTTCTCTTTCTACTTTTCTCTTGAACAACCTCTATCTTTTTCTCTCTCACTCAATCTTTGTAGCTTTATCATTCTTCTCTCTAGCATGTGAGAGTGTGGGAGAGAGTGGGAGAGAATGAGAGAGAGAAGATGAAGGGGGAGAGAGTTTGTGTGAGGTAGAAAATAATGAGAGAGAGAAGTGAGGTAGGGAGAAACTTAGGTGATAGTGACAAAGAGAAAGTAAGAGTGAGAGAGTGAGAGGAGTGAGAGATCAAAAGAGAATGAGAGTGTTGGGAGAGAGAGTGAAGGATAGATGGAGAGAGAACGTTGAATATCAAGAGTGACAGTGTGTGAGAGAGAGAAAGTAAGAAAAAGTGTGTGAGAGATTGGAAGAGATAGAGAATGCAGGAGAGAGGAAAACAGAGAGAGGGAGAGAAAAAGCAAGGAAGGAAGAGAGGGGAAAGATAGAGCTTGATAGATAGAAGAAGATGAAGAAATAGAAAGAGAGTGATTTAGACATAAGTGTGAGAGAAAATGAGAGGTAGAGAAAAAGTTCAGATAAAGAGATGGGATGAGGTGGGAAATGACAAAAAGAGTGATTTCTCTCTTGATTTCTCTCATTCTCCCTCTCTCTCTCTCTCTCTCTCTCTCTCTCTCTCTTTCTCACATTTTTCTTTCCATCTCACATATTTTCTCTCACTCTCTTGCTATCTTTTTCACCCTTGCCCTCTCTCTCGCTATCTCTCACCCTCCATATCTTTCTAGCTCTCCATATCTCTTCTTCTCTCATTCTCATCTTCTTAGCTCTCCATCTCTCTTACTATCCCTTTCCCTCCATCTCTTTCTATCTCTCCATATCTCTTGTTTTCTCATTCTCCATATCTTTTTAATCTCCTTTTCTACCTCTCACTTCCTCTCTATTTTTCTTACCACCCCTTTATTTCAATTATTTCCTAGTTCTCCCCGCTATCTTTATCTTCCTAACCCATAATCTCTTCGAGAGAGAAAGAATAGTGAGATAGAGAAAGGGAGGGAGGAGAAGAGAGAGGGTGGGAGGAAAGAAGAGAATGGGATAGAGGTAGAGAGTGAAATAGAGATTTAGGGATAAGGAGAGTGACATGTTGATAGTTTAAAAATAGAGAGAGGGGGAGCATGAGAGAGATTGATTAAGAGAGGGAGAATTAAAAGAGATAGAGAAAGTGAGTGAGGGAAAGAGTGAGAGAGAGAGATTAAGAGATTTAGAGTTAAGAGAGCGGAAGAGATGGAGAGCGATGAGGAAGGGAGGGATGGAGGGAGCATGATAGATTGATTGAGGGAGGGAGGGAGCATGAAAAAAAAATTGGAGTGAGAGAGGGAGGGATAGTTTGAGATAAGGTTGATACTTTATCTTCTCTCGCTCTCTCCCTCCTTACATCACTTGCTATCTCTCCCATTCTCTCACTCCATTTTCTCTTTCTCATGCCTTTTCTCTATCACTTTATCTTACTTTTTTGCTATCTCTATCTTGCTCAATCTATCCCTCCTTCTCTCTATCATCATCGGTATATTCTCTTTCTCACTCTCTCCCTCTCACTCATTATTTCTCTCTCACTCTCTCTCTACGCCCTACGTCTCACTCTATCCCTTTTCCTCTCTTTATTGCCTTTTCTACCTCCCTTTCTCTCCTACGTCTCTTCACTCCTTTCAATTTTCTCTTTATCTCTTATCTCTCTTACTCCTCCCTCTCCCTCTCTCTTTCTCCCCTCTTACTTGCTTATCTCCCTCTATTTATCTTTCCCTCTTATTCTCTCCCATCTTTCTATTGCTTTTTCTCTCATACCACTTACCTCTCGCTCACTCCTTTTCTCACTCACCTGAACCCTCATTCTTCTATCTCTCTGTCTAACTCACCCTCCTACCTCCCTGCATTTTTTCTTCCTTATGGACTTATCTTTCTGTCCGACTCATTATTTCTCTCTCATCTAGAGAGAAAGAGTACACGATAGATTTTTCTATAAATATTGCATATTTAACTCCATTCATAAAATATTCTATTACCTATGAGTTTTAGCATAAATAAAAGTTTTGTTTCTTACTGTTCATATGTTAAGGTATGAATATACCAACCAAAGTATAGAGATATAGATTAGTGAGTGAGTGAGAGAGTGAGACAAAAAAGATTGATTACAAGAGAAAATGATGGGAGAGAAAAATAAGAGTGAGAGAAAGAGTAGTAATGAGAGGGAGAGAATGTTTGAGATATAAAAGAGGGAGAGAGCAACAAAGAGAAAGCCAGAAGAGAGTGGAAGAGGGAGCAAGTGTGTGTGTGTGTGAGGGAGAGGGGCAAGATTGAGTGAGTGAGTGAGAGAAAAGTGTAGGACAATAGAAGGATCAAGAGAATGAGAGAGAGAGAGAGAGGAAGAGGGAGCAAGTGTTCTATGTGTGAAATAGGGAGAAGAGGGATATATAGAGAGAGAGGGATACAAAATGAGAGGAGTGAGAGAGAAAGAGTGTGAGAGAGAGAATATTGGGAGTACAAGTGTGGAAGAAAGAGTGTGTGTGTGAGAGGGATAGAGGGAGAGGGAGAGGGAGGGAGACGAGGGATGAATGAGAGGTAGAAATATATAGAGAGTGGGAAGAGAGGGTGTTAAAAAAGAAGAGGTAAGGAGAAATGGTAAAGGGTGTGAGAGAGAGGGAGGGAAGGTTTAGTTAGAGAGATGGCGATGGTGAGAGATGAGAGGATAGAGACAGATGAGGGAGAGAGAAGTAGAGATAAATAAGTGACATAGAGAGAGAGATAGCGAGCAAGGGAGAGTAATAGAAGAGAGGGAACAAGAGAGAGTGAGGGAATGATAGAGAAAAGAGAGAGGGAGAAGTAGTGAGTGAGGGAGGGTGGTAGTGAGTGAATGAGAAAAAAGAGAGGAGATAAAGCAAGAGATTAGTCATATAGAGAAGAAGTGGGATCCTTGATGTTATTCTCTTTGCACTCTCTTTTTATTATTCCTTCTCTCACTCTCTCCTATATCCCTAAATTGTCCTCACTCACTTTTTCCTAGCTTACTATTTCTCCCTCTCTCTCTCTCAATCTTTTATCAACCTCTTTCACCTCCATCACTCTCCCTTGCTCTCTCACTCTCTCTCTAACTCACTCTCACTTCCCCGCCTCTATCTACCTCAACCTTTTTTCTCTTTCTATCCTTCCCTTATCCTCACTCCCTCTCTTGTCTCTCTATCTCACCTCTCATTTTGTCCTGCATCAATCTCTCTCTGAAGGTCTCTCACATCACTCACTCTTCTCTCTCCCTCTCCTTCTTCTCTCCCCCTCTCCCTCTCCCCCTCTCTGTCATTTTCTCTCTCACTCTCTCCCACTCCCTCTATCTTTCTCTCTCATTAAACTCCCTCCCTCCATCTCTCTTTTTGTCTCTCTTCCTCCCTCTTGGTAACAACACCTCTCTTTTTTTCTTCTCTTCTTTTTTTTCACTCTTCTCTCTTTCGTACTCCCTTTTCCTCTCATTTTCTCACACTCACTTTCTGACTCTCTATATTTTTCTGTTTTCCTTCATTATCTCTAGCCCCTCTCATTCTTCTCACCTCTCTCCTTCTCTTTACCTCACTATATCTAACTTATACTTTTTTATGTCATCTTTCACAGTTTATTCTCCCTCTCCCATAGTTCTTTTCATCTTTTCTATCTCTCACTCTATCCTCTATGCCTAATTTTCTCTCTCTCTCACTCCCTCCACCTTTTTCTCTTACTCTCCTTCCCCGTACCTCCCTCCATTCTTCTCTTTCTGGTTCCCCCTCCATCCCACCCTTATTCTCTCTTTTTAGTTCTCCCTCCTTCCCTCCATCTCTCTTCCTCTCTCACTCTCTCACTCATCATCTCAATCTCCCTCTCTCACCCTCTTGTTATTATCTTTCTCTTTGATCCTTTTTCTCTTTTTCTCTATCTCTCTCTCTCTCATTCTATCACTCTCTTCCATTAACCTTCTCCAAGTCTCACTCTCTCACTCTCTCTTCTATTAATTTCTCTCACTCAAAAAAATTTTCTCTTAACCCCAAACTCTTTCACTCTCTATATATCTTTCTCTCTCTCTTACCCCTTTGAATGTCTATCCTTCTCACTTTTATTATATATCTCACACATTTTATATTTCTCTTTCTTCCTCTCTCCCTCCCTTGCTCTCTCATTTTTTCTCCTATACATGTCCCCCCCTCACACACACACACACTCTCTCTCTTTTACCCTTTATCACTTTCTTTATCTATCTCACTCAACATTCTCTCTCTCTCCTTTTTTATGTTGCTTTATCTCTCTCACCCTCTTCTCCCCTTTCTCCTCTCATCCTTCCATCCCATTATTTCTCTCTTGATCTCTCTCCCTCTCTCTTTTCACTCTTTCTCTTCTATCCTCTCTTCCACTCTCTCCCCTTCCTCCTTAACTGTCCATCTCTCCCTTTCTCTCCTTATCTCTCTCATTGTCTCTCTCACACTCTCGTTTTAACTCAATTTCTCTATATCCTTATCTCTTCCCTTGCTCTCTCTCACTTTTTCTTTTCTATCTTCTCTTGCACTCTATCCCCTTCCTCCCTAACGGTCCATTTCTCCCTTTCTCTTCTTCTCTCTCTCGTTGTATCTCTCACACTCTAACTTTAACTCCCTCCCTCTATATACCTCTCTCTTCCTTTGCTCTCTCTCATTGTCTCTCTCACACTCTCACTTTAACTCCCTCCCTCTATATCCCACTCTATTCCCTTATTATCTCCCTTTCTCTATCCCTCCCTCCCTCCCCCTCTCTTATAAGGATGGAGAAGAGAGCTAGAGAATGATGGGGGATAATGAATGATGATGAGAGTGAAAAGAATGTGAGAGAAATTGGTAGAGGAGCACGAGAGAGTTATAGTGGGTGAGAGTTAGAGAGACAAGAGTGAAAAAGGGAAGAGAAAGAGAAGAGCAAGAGAGAGAGAGAGAGATCCATAGAGAACGCGATAGAAAAAATGAGGTAAAGAGCAAGACATAGAGAGTGAGAGATTAAGAGAGGCAAAAGTGAGAAAAAAAGAAATGGAGGTATTGTGAGAATGAGTGAGAGAGAGTGATAGAGTGAAGATAGGATCAAGGGAAGAAGAAATAGAGAGAGAGAGAGAGAGAAGAGAGAGGGGAGGTAGAGTGGGGTAGGGAGGTAGACAAAAAGAGCAAGAAAAGAGTTAGTGAGAAAGTGAATGAAAGAGAGAGCATGAGAAATGAAGAATGAGAGAAGAGAAAGTTATGGTTAGAGAGTTTTAAGAGAGAAGGGGTAAGTGAGTGAGTGAGAAAGAGAGAATAAGAGAATAAAGTAGGAGATAAAGAGGGCGTGAGAGAGTTTGAATATATGAGATGTAAACTGAGAGAGAAAAGGTGAGAGAGAAGTGAGGGAGCGAGAGAGATTGAAAGAGAGGAGGCATATGGAGAGAGTGAGAGGCATAAAAAGAGAGTGAGAGCAGAGGGTGTTCTATAATGAGAGAAAGTCAGAGCTAGATATTGGGAGAGATGGAGGGAGATAGAGAGATGTGGAGAGAGGTGTAAAAAGTTTAAGAGAGAGATTTACAAAGAAACATAAGTCATACGAGAGATGAGAGTGAGGAAGATAGAAGGGAGAAGCAATAGAGGTAGGGAGGGAGTTTAGGAGGGCGAGTGATAGTGAGATAGACAATAGAAAGGTTTAGAGGGAAAGTGTGTGTGAGAGCGATAAGTTAGAAGATGGGAATCCAAGTGTGAGAGAGTGAGAGAGAGGGTGAGAAAGATAAAATAAGAGAGAAAGAGTAAGAGAGGGAGCTTTAGGGAGGGTGGGAGGGAGCACAAAATAGAAAGCAAGAAAGAGAGAGAGTGTGTGTGTGAGAGAGTGAATTAGGGAGAAAGAAAAAATGAAGCAAGAGAGAGGGGGAGTGAGAGAGGGAGTGAATTTGAAAGTGTGAAAGGGAAGCCAGGAGGGAGTGAGGGATGGAGAGATAGAGAGAGTGAGCTCACAAGAGAGATAGAGAGTGTGGGGGAGGTAGAGAGAGTAAGGGAAAGGAGAGATCGAGCATGTGAGAGAGCAAGAGAATGAGTGTGGGACAGGAATAAAGGTTTACAGGGAGAGAGAGGGAGAGATACTGATAGGGAGAGAGAGATATGTTGAGCGAGAAATGGAGGGAGAGACCAAAAAGGTTATCTAAAGGGAGTGAGAGACATAGATGATTTATGATAGAATGAAGGAGAGAGTGAGAGGGGTACAAGAATGAAAATGGCCTCCCTCCCTTTTCTGAATCTCTCTCCTACACCCAACATTCTTTTCTCTCTCTCTTCCTCTATTAATTTTCTATCTGTCTCTCTCTCTCTCTCTCTCCATCTCTCTATTATTTTCTCACACTCCCTCCCTCACTCTTCCCGTTCATCTCTCTCTTACTAACAACCTCATCTCTCCCAATCTCTTTCTTCCTTTTTAACCTCCCTCTCTTTCCAAAGTATCCTTTATCTCTCACTCTCTTTCTTTATCTCTTTTCCTCATTTCTACCACTCACATGATAGAGGTAGGAAGGGATATAAAGATAGTGAGCTAGAGCGAGGAGAAATAATTGATAGTGAGAGAAGTGAGGTCAAGGAAGTGGGAGAGGGAGAAAGGAAGGACGAGAGAGTCAGAGAGAGTGGAGTGTTAGAGAAGAGGGAGAGTAAGAAAGAGAGAAAGAGAGATAGTGAGAGAGAGGTGGGAGGAAGAGGATATGTGGGAGGGAGTGAGCGATGAGAGTGTGAGATAGTTGAAAAAGTGGAGAAAGAGATATGATGGTGTGAGAGAGCAAGGGAATCCGGGCAAGAGATAGAGTTAAAGACCAAGAGAGAGGGAGGTAGAGAGATAAAGAGTGTGTGTTTAAGAGAGAAGATAAAGAGATACTAGTAGAGAGACAAAGAGATATTGCGAGAAAGAGACATAAGAAGGGAGAGAAAGTGTGTGTGAGAGAGAGAGAGAAGAGAAAGGAAGCTAAAGAGAGTGAGCGAGAGAAAAACTGATAGAGAGGGAGATAGAGAGAAGACAGACGGAGTAAGGGAAGGAAGAAGATAAAGTGAGTGAGAGAGAGAAAATCTATTCTCTCTCACATTTTTTTCTTCCACTCTATTTTCTTCTCCTTCCCTCCTTGTCCCTCCCTGCCCCTCTTCGTCCCTTGTCCTTCTCTCATTCAACCATCTCATTCCCACCCTCACAAATTTTTCTCTCACTTATTTTTTTCTTTTTTTATCTTTCTCACTTCCACTCCCCCAATGTGCCTCTCACTCCTTCCCTTCATCTCTCTCTAGGAATTTTTCTCTTTGATCCTTACTCTCTCTCTCTCTCTCTTGCTCTATCATTCTATTTATTTCTCTCTCCATCTCTCCTTCCCTCC
>JXCR01023157.1:0-10477 GCA_002079205.1 Phalaenopsis hybrid cultivar
AAAAATATGGGGTCAGTTTGATTTCATAATTTTCTAAAACTAAATATATATGTAAATTAAAATGTCCTTCAGAAGCCGGCAACGGGATTTTGATTCTGGTAACCGACAGCTTCTTACAGGCAACTCCTCCAACCAAAAATAGCGCCGACATGTAGATATAGTAAGTAGGAAAAATATATACTTATTTTAATTTTAAAATAAGGATCAATAAATGTGGACCTATAACATGCAAGGTAACACGAGTTAGATCTCTTGAATCCTTAGTACAGTAACACTCATGTCAATCTCGATGTGATCACTCACATTACTTGTTGGGATCCACCCAGTGAGCAATGTTCGTTAAGGTATCGATACCAACACGAGATCACCTGCCTATCAAGTTTGGCTTGCTATCCATGCACGCATGCAGAAGAAATTGCAAAGCAAAAGAACATGAGAGTAGTGAGGGTGAGTGTGTCATAAAGGCAGTGACTCAAATGAATGGATGTGTCATGCAGGCAGTTATTTGAAAGAGTGGGTGTATCTTGGAGGCAGCGGCCCAAAGGATGGGTGTTCCATGGAAGCAGTGACCCAAAACGGTGGGTGTGTCGTTGAGGCAGCAAACCAAAGGATGGGCGTGTCGTGGAGAGAATGGCTCAAAAGGATAGGCGTGCCTTGAGGCAGCAGCATGAAGAAACGATGCCTACGATGGTCTGGAGCGGTGTCATAGGAAGTTTTGAGATATAACTCCCATTGAAGAGAAATACACAATGGTTTGCTGGGTGACGAGCCACCCATTCACATGATATGTGAATATGAAGGATGAGTATCCAAGAAACACAAAACTGAGTGGAAAGAAGCTCAAGCATGCGAGTCATGAACAAGAAAAATGCCATGCAAACCAAACATGCAGAAGTGCCCATGTGTAAGTGTGAACCACTTGTGACGTGGTGCCAGGTGACATGAAGATGCCACGAAGCAAATGTAGTGTAATATGTCGTTGGGAGGCACAGGTAATCATTGCAAACATATTGGGGCATATGTCTGAAGGTACACCATAAAAGTGAAATTAATGGACGTGCGAATGCATTTTCATGCAATCAATACTAATACACATGTACACACTACACAAGTGGAATCGACCGTTCGATCCATTAGGTAGACTAGGGTGATCAACCCAGGGCAACAAAGCCAACAAACTAAGTTGACCAACTGGATCAAAGTGATTGGTTAACCAGGCCTGATCATCCAATCTGACCTAAGTGATTAGTTGATTGGGACAGAGCGGTTAGTTGGACTGATGTACAAGGTTGAGTGTATCAGGGTGGCCGGTCGAGCTCATGGGCTATGTCGACTTGACCGGGGCGGCCAATCGAGGCAATGTAATATGCTGACGGGGCTGAGATGATTGATCGAGGTAATGTGCTATACTGGAGGGGTCAGTGCAGCTAGTCGAGGCAAAGTGATATACGGACGGGCTCGGGTAGCCAATCAAGGCAAAGTGTAGAGCCGACCGGGTTAGGGGCATTGTTCAATGCAGCCGGTTAGAGCAGACGATTGAGGCAACATGTAGTGCATGAAATGCAACACGTGAGATGCAATAAAATAGTGAGTCATACTCAAATATGCTATCACCACCTAAGGTTTTAGCTCTTGGATTTGCGGGATAGCCGCCTCTGGCTTTGGCAAAGAACTTAATGATCTCCATTCTCCAATTTCATGTAGAAGAATTCATTTACATTTCATACAATGGACTAGCTACAAATCATTTTTCATCCTACAAACCTCCCATGATCTTGTAGAATGGGCTATCTACAAAGCATTTCTCATTCCTCAAGATCTAACTATTCCAACCCCTCCAAGAAAGGTTGGAAGCTCCAAAGCCATGAGAAAATAGAATTCTGACCCACTAGAATTTAGTTTTAAGGCTTGGAATAGGAAGTCACTCAGCTTCGCAAGGGATTGGCCTCGGATGTGATTTCTAACCTAGGGCCTCCTCGAGGAAACATTTGTTCAATCAATATGCGTACGATCATGTCAAATAGTGTCTACTAGTGTTGACCGGCCAACTCATCTAGCGTAGGCATCCAAAAACCTATGATGACATCACAAAGTTGGCCAATCCAAAGGTATATGGCCAGGCGACCAGTATCATTCGACCAATCACATCTTCTGGTGGCAGACAATTGATTGCACCGGACAATACTGGGTGACCAGTAAGATACGTCTCATATGCGCAACCAAAACCCACAACACCTACTAAAAACTACTCCTAGGGTTGGCTAGGAAAGAAAGTGCAAAGGGATTTTGGAGTATCTCACCGCCGCGAAGGTTGATTGACATCCTAAGCAAGTGCCCTGGATGGAGCTCTCTTCAGAAAACACAACTCTGATGTTGCTTCAGTTAGGTCCTGATCTTCATTCCTTTATAGGATGAAGAAAACCCACTTTAGAGAAGGATTTTGGTGAGATTACAATGAAGTTTCTGAGCTTCAATGATGTTTCAGGAAAGCTCTGGCAATGCTCCGTCTTTGTTCCCTCTCCCAAGCTAGGACAATCTTCTCCTAGACTTAAACTCCGGGAAGTCAGTAGGAGAGGAAGAAGATGACCGGAGGGGAAGAGAATTGAAGAAGAAGAAGAAGAAGAAACCCCATTCTTTCAACCTTCTCTAGTGTTCTCCACTTCAAAGCCTCCAAGTGATTCTTCAAGCACCAAGGAAGAATCCTACTCTAGTTCTCACAAAATCTGGAGAAGAAGAAGAAACTCTCACTTAGAAAAATCCCTCACCAGATGGAAGAATGGAGTAGGATGGTTGTCTTAGTTGTTTCTCCCCTTTCCATAAGTCCTGCATGCTCTTACCCTCCTCCACCAGCTTCAAGTGTCCCAAAAGTGGACACATGTCACCTCCAAACTTTCTCATGCCAATTACTCCTGGTGTCGGGGATGGCCACGCCCAATTTAGGTGTGGTCACGCTGGACCCCCATAAGTGTGGGCCTCTAAGAAAGTTCATTGGAGAGGTATTCAAGCTATGTTTGAACCTTGAAATCCTATATATGATAAGAACATTACTCTCAAACTTTTAAAGAGGCTGTAAATGCATCTCAAGGCCCAAGAAAGCACTCCACTTGCATGTTACATCAAAAATAGCTGCCAACAGTTACCGACAAAAAAGATTCTAATTCAAAGCCACACAATATCATTTAATTGAAAAGATATTTTTTTTAGAGTTGGTTACTCCACTATACTTAAGATGCCAAATAAAAATGAGCGAAAAAGGTTCGAGAAACAAGCTATTGAGAATGAAAAAGTCATTTAAGAGAAAAAACACTAGTGCAGAAAGTACAATGAAAAGGCTACTTTTGACTGAAACTTTTGAAAGATGTCAATGAATTCATTAAAATATGTGAATAATGTAATATATATGCAACACCACAACACCAACTAGCACATGAGCTACGACTGATTGTCAGCTTATCTCAACATTCTTGAACCCTTTCCTTCATCTAAAGGCCAATGCAAATTCCTACAAGTAGCGGTGGACTATTTCTCTAAATTGATTGAAGCTAAGGCACTCACTCACATATCTACAAAATTCATTTGAAACTTCATCTAGAAAGACCTGAATGTCGTTATAGGCTACCCCTAATCACTATCACTATTAATAGGACACTGTTTGATGATCAAGGAGTAAAGCATTTCTATAAAAGTTACGGGGAATCAACTTGAATTTTGTGTTTATACATCATCCTTAAATTAATAGGCAAGCCAAAGTCGCTAATAAAATAGTTCTAAATCTACTAAATAAAATGGTCGAAGGAGCCAAAGGAAACAAGGCGAAGATCCTTCCATCAATCCGGATGACCAACAACAATGATTGAGCGGACTCCATTTAAGTTGACAATCATAATGGAAGCAATGTTGTCGATCAAATATAATCACATCAACCAGAGAGTTGTATCAGTATTGTCGTTTAATGAAGAAAAAATAGCTGAGTGGCAAGAGGTGAAAGATGACGGTGTAATACTCGCACTTGATCTTACAGAAGAAAAGCTGGTCAATTGATGCTGGAAGAATTTTAAGGAGAATAGCTCGCTACTATAGCTAACACATTCAAAATAAGTCCTTTATCTTGGGATTTTATGATGAGGAAAGTTGACCCAACAGTGTGTGGGTAGGCGACTGTCAAACTACACCAAAATTGGATTGGCTCATTCATTGTTTATCAAAGAATAGTCTCTAGAGCTTACAAATTAAAGTCTTGCATGGGCAGATGAGTCCATTGATGTGGAGCGAAAATGACCTCAAGAAAATTTTCTCCTAGAAAATTTTTATATATCGCGAGTAAGAAATAGTAAAGGCTTTTCATTCCAAAAACTTATGCTTTTCTACAAAATATTAAAAACATGATTCTACTAACTATGAGCATAATCTGGGTTCAAATGACACTAAGGAATTTAAAGAGTTCATGTGCATCAATGTCTAGTCAATACTCACAAAACTTGAACCCAAATAGAAAATCGACTACAAAGCCTGACATCCGATCTGTAGAAATTCACCAAAACTGACAATGATCTAGACATTCAATTGGTAGAAATTCTCAAAAATAGATAATGAAACAAGATATTTGAACTAAAAAAATGCACCAAATTACTGACAACGATTTACATCTGATTGGCATTAGACACAAAAATTGACCCTCAATGCCTAAGCATCGACAAACCCATGTTCCTTAACTCAACACGAGTCAAGCTCTGGAGATAGTTCAATTCTCAGTAACAATAATACCCAGTGAGTAATGCACAAATCACCCTATTAGCAAATCTTGACAGTTACTTTCATGAAGGCAACAACAGAATCTACTAAATATGTCCGACAAAAGGTGTGGCCCATCAGAGGTGATGAACTGATTGAGTGAGAGGGGAATGAGAAGTGTAAGACTTGAAACGGATAGCAAACACACCAAAACCAACTAAAAACCTCATCCAAAAGTCAAATTACTTGACACCATTACCATTCATCGCAAGTGGTTATCATAAATAAAGAATAATACTATAAAGGTGAAAAACTATGAGACAAAGTTATTAGCCAACTAATAAATTTTCATTTCATTTCTTTGAGAAAAAAAATTACAAAAATCACTTTGCACAAATTTTCTATTCATTAAAAAAAAGCAAGTATATGAAAAAAGAGGAGATCAAGCATTCGAAGACCCTCCATCATCCTCGGTTCTCTATTCCTCTTGGCTCTGTTCTTCATAACTTTATTCAACGACATCTTCTTCTTCCTTACCTTCTTATTCGACGCCTTCCTCCTCTTCATCTTCTTCTTTTGGATCGGAAAAAAGCATAGTAAACACACTTATATCAAGCCGCATCGAGACAATAAGATAGTTCTTTATGAACATGTCCAATGTCAGAGAATTGTTGAGCTGGAGCTGTCAAGCAAACCCATCTATAAACTCTCTCTCAATCTTCAATATTTCCATCACATCCTTCAAGATTAGATTTACCATCTTGAGAGCCAACAACATCTCTAAGTGATCAAGTATCTTTGGCTCAGCCGTCTGCACGACTTTTGCAATCATCACTTGTTTTTTCGTTGACTTTGCCCCAGTGCATTGAAGGTTTTGGCCTTAATTTTCCCTTGGCGTAATTGAGGGTCATCGACCGATTATGTGAGGCCTTCTAAGACATCAGAAATGTGAGGCCTTCTAAGCCATCAGAAAAAATGGTCAGCTAGCTTATAAAGCATCAAAACTTCAAGCCTCCTCAAGTACTTCCCAAAAATGTGGGACTAGACAACCTCAGCAATGACTGAAAGGTAGCACGCTACCATGGGAGAATTGGAATGTCAGTTTATCCTATTGTCAATCATTATGTATCTCTTGTCAGGGCTAGTCCACACCTTTGCCTCCTTGTCTCGTGAAGGAACCCACAAAAGTGGGGAATTTTTATGCTTCTTAAGGGAAGGAGGAGGCGGTGGGACGCTAAGATCAATAGTGGGGGCCTTCCTCTCACTGTGGAACACCTCTTCTTCATGAGATGTTAGCCCATGCTTATTATCGATCTCATAACTAATCTCAAGGAGATGGTCCGCTAGCCTCGGCCCTTGTTTGTAAGTCGGTAATGAATGGCTTGGTCTGTAGGCGAGGGTAGTTAATCAAATCTCTGTTATCTCAATTAAGGCATCTCCCTCTCTCTCTCTCTCTTGACACTTTCTGATGCTATCTTATTTGGCATCCTAACATTTTCTTCACAGCATGCTCTAGAAGTGTCAGGAATTTAAAGAGAATAATTTAGTTTCCATCTCAACAATACTTAATTCATTGGTGGAAACATTCTGAAAAATAAGAGTTATTAGGGATATAGAAACAAAAAAAATCCACACCTTTGGCAGCAACCTCGACATGAACGACCCCCGATGACAGTCAACCGGTCACTGTCATAGCTTTGCAGAGGGCAGCCTTCCCTCATGGTTTCTTCTCAACAACAAGCAACAACTTTCTCTCTTACAACTTTCTGGGCATCTGAGGCCCCTTACAAATCCTTTGTCATTGAACAAAACTTCTGACCACAGCATTTGGCAGTAGCAAGCCATATTTGAACTGGTATGGATAGAAAAAAAAGGTCCTCCCCAAAATTTTTTGTCACTAGATCAAAACATTCAATGACTTTGAGCTATACGGTCAGATTGTAAACGCAAGTTTCCTAAATAAGCTCAATTTAATCCGATGTCATTATTGATATCTCGACCTCCAGCATCAAATCAAAGAGCATTGTAGAGAAATTGGAAGTCATTGGAAATAATCGGAGAGATGGAGCTTGGAAAGAAAAGGAAAGCCAGAGAAAAAAGATGGAACAATCCCACGAGAGAAAAACTCGTCACCCCGATTTATAAGAAGATGAATTGCCACAGAGGTAGAGGCATCATTAGCCTTTCTCAAAATCCTACAAATAGAAAATTCACATTCATACACGATTTGGGATAAAAAAAAATTAAATTTTATCTCATAAGCTAAAACTTACAAGAACAGCTCAGAAGCTACTCTGAGGTGAAATATTTTACAACGATATCACTTGCTGCTTCAGCTGAGACATATCCTACTGAAGTAGCCTCTTATAAAACCTCACCCTCTAACTTAAAATAGTCAACTAAACCTATCTCTTTCTGGACCCAAAACTTGAAAAATGCCTCTCAAATGGCCAGTAACTATGCGTAAAGTGTGGTCGTATCCTTGCAAAGGGCGGACATTTCTTTAAAGAGGGTGGCCAACTCTCCTTCCATTTGATCCTCCTTCTCAACGCAGGTTAGTAACCTGCACATCACCTCAGCTTGAGGAAGCCCTGTCGCCTGGGTGAATGAATCATCCATCAAATGCAAACAGTGCACTAACTATCCAGGAGAGAACAAACATCCATCGATTGCTTCCCATTGGACCTAGCTAGGACCACCCAGATAGCTGGTCCATTTGTTCAAGTCTAGGAGTTGACCACTTCTAGCCAGTCTTTCGTCTACAACTATTGGTAATCAAGGTTCGCTAAAAGAGAAGCAACAATCATAATCTCTGTAATAGGGTGGGCTGCACCATAGGACACAATTAAGAAAAATAATTTCAAAGAAGAATAAAAACTAGACGAGCAAAACTAAAACTTCTCATGCCAAAGATTCAATCCTACTACGACGTTGAAAATGACGTTTCGCCAACAACGGCTGTTCTCTTGCACCCCAGTTGGTGATAAGCCATCAATAGATCCTTGTGACATGATTGATGTCATAGTGCTAACAACTCCCCATGGGACCTGATCGACATGCAGGTTTTGAGTCTCGGTAGGAGGCGGGACCAACTGCTTGGCAGGTGGATCGCCTGATCAACCCCTAACCTCCGCTCGAGCTACTTCCCGCTAATGATCGCAAAGCAATGCAAATAATCCCATGGTTTAGGTGTTTTCCTCTTTTTTGTAGGAACATTCTTCCTCTTCTCACCCTCTGGTCAAGACTTCCTTCATCTCACTGAAGAACTTGAGGTATGTTGCTCTATCATAGAATTTGAATCATGAAATCGCTCCATTCACCATAGTGGCATTTGGACTTTAGTCAACCCTGGAAGGGAAGAAAAGGGAGAAGATAGAGGAGATTAGTCCCTCGTGCCTTAATTATAGAAATATAAGGCACAAAAATCAAGAGTGTTTATTTATTGAACCATTGATTTTTCATAAATAAAATTTACTTTTTTATTAAATTTTCTGTTTTTTATCACATCATGACTTCCAATAAACAAGAAAATCAAGGAACTACATATGATTACACAAAAATTGCCAGCACAATTCTCAAGAAGACCTAATGGTACATACAGGATAAGGAATATCAAGGAAGGGCCCACTGATAAGAGAACCTTAAGGACTAGTTCTCCAATAGGAGGTCGTATCAACGCCAACACCAACCAAGGAAATCAATTGGCTCAAACTTGAGCGGTTTGACTCGAAGCGAAGTGCAGGAGTATCCAAGCCATTACCCACGATGAAAACAAATCACAGGAGAAGCTAACCCCTCAGGTCTTGCAGTTCTATTGAAGACACCTAGCAATCTCCTTGAACATCAACAAGAATCAGAAGGGCAAATCTCAGTCATCCCTCGGGATCACTTCGTCTAAAGGTATCAGATTATGGTGATTTGTCTTCTGCCAGATAGCATAGGTTCGACTTTTTGATGAGAGTTCCTCATCAGAGATCAAGGAGTAACGGACAACCCGATTAATTGATCAATAATGCTTGCCAACCCCTTGTCAACAGGAGATAGGTCAACAGGTAACACCCATCTAACATGGTCGACTGACAACACCTATTGAACTTGGTCGACCGGCTACGTCTAACAATGTCTCGTTATCCTAGCTGACTGACAACACCTATCAAGGTCTTGTCAGTCCAGCCAATCGAGCCAAAGAGTAATGAAGCTCTGGGTCCATATACATTAAAAAACCTAGAATAACCTATATGCGCCCAACAAAAGCAAGGGCAAAAATGTAACTTCACATTTATATCACTCTTCTCTACAAATTGGCAATCATTCGATGAATACTTGATTACTCTTCGTTATTGTGCATTTCAGTCTTTTTCTCTCTTTCTCTCTTTTTCTTGTTTTACACTCTATTTTTTAAGTTTGATTCAGAGCATATGCAATTATATAAAAGCAAATCAATTTACTATAATAAATTTAATTCATCATATTTTTTGACATTTTAATTCATAAGAACAATGATTAAAATCCATAAAAATTAAAAAACATAACTTTCTCAGAGCTTCAGTTTAGAAATTCCCCTAAATGAAACCCTAGGTGACAATAAACAGAACATAGTTGGATAATAAACAACAAAAAACAAATTTAACGCTGAAGTTCAAATCTATAACTCAAATATCTGTACATATTCTTTTCGAGGAGAGTCTTCGAAACGCTAAAATAATCGCTTGGCTGCTATTGGAGTTGCCGGACAAAGATGCAATGGCGAAAAAGCTGTTGCAGAAAGAAGAAAATGTAAATCTCAAAACCCAAATTTTCTACAGCCAATTCCGATATCAACCTTTGTAAACAAAATGCAAGCTGAAATCGCAAATTGAAATACCACCCAAATCTTATATAT
Organism: Phalaenopsis hybrid cultivar; assembly: GCA_002079205.1. Taxonomy (NCBI): domain Eukaryota; kingdom Viridiplantae; phylum Streptophyta; class Magnoliopsida; order Asparagales; family Orchidaceae; genus Phalaenopsis; species Phalaenopsis hybrid cultivar. The sequence goes on from JXCR01023157.1 coordinate 9,614, forward strand.
TAACTTATCTAAAACTCAAACTAAATTTTACATTTATACCACCCAAATTTTTCACATCACACAAAAATTATCACATTTAAATTTTTAAAAAGTAAAATACACTTTTTCCTAAATAGTAAAGGAAGCATGCATGTAAAAATTGAAATTTAGATCTTATATATGTAAATAAACAAGAATTGAGTGGTATGTATGTAAATCTTCCAAACATGTAAAACAATTCTTACTAGAATTCAAACTAGAACAAGATACCAAACAGCCGAAGGCAAGATCAAGCTAAGGTTAAACAACATCCTACTCCATTTATTCCAAATAAAACTCCTTACATAATCCCATAATTGAGCAAAGACAAACAAACCATCATCATCATCCTTCTCCTCAAACTAATCAAATATCAAATCCCAAAAAAGTCGATCTTTTTCTTCCTCCCCTGTTCTCTTATCCCAACCAAGATCAGTCCTCGTAGGTTCGGCACTCTTTGACCTCAGGATTATCCTCACAGTAGTTCTCGAGCGGATCCGACTTGCTCTTAGCTCGGTCGCGTGCGTGGCTGGCGGCGGCGCTGAGCTCCTCCACCTCGTCCCAAGCCGCCGCGCACTCCCCGCTCTTAGGGTCCCCTTCGCAAGCTTCCTCGGCCTTCTTTATGCTCTCCGAAACCTTCTCCGACAGACCTCCAGGGTTCGTCGGCGCGCTGTAAATTGCCATCAGTCTGATTGTCCGCTTCGAGATGCGGTTCCAGTTGGGAGAAAGGAGGCACCTTTGGATGACCGGAGGGAAGGCGGTGGCAGGGGAGGGTTTGGCGCCGGTGCAGGAGGCGGAGGAAGGAAGGTGGATACTGGATAGAGGTGTAGCCATGGATGAGGGTTT
>JXCR01023164.1:0-12197 GCA_002079205.1 Phalaenopsis hybrid cultivar
CATCACTTATTGTTTTGAGGGTTAGTTCATTTAGATGCTTGGTATGGGGCTAACTTGGTGACCCCGTTGCAATTCTATGAGAAGGCCATTAGCCTCCGTCCTACACTTCATGCACATAAATTTTGGTTAGGAAACACCTTTTAGTTCCTATTTAGGATTAAGGCTAGAGTTTAGTTAGTAATTTTTGTTCACAGTTATTATTATTTGGCCATTGCTAGCAGTTGTAGAACAACTTGTGTTTTTTACATTCATTATTAGGTGTGAGACTTGTGAACTAGTATATTAGGATAGATTATTCATTACAGAGTGTCATATCTAAAGAGATGAGCTTAATTATTTAGACTAATGCATTTTCAGCACGTGCTGCTTAGCTCTCCTTCAGCTGGATATAGCATTTTATATGTTGCATGAGATAGCCCGTACTAACCTTTATTTTATAGCTTTAGTCTTCTTTTTTAGTATTTTCTCCTTGTTCTTTTAGAGTCCTCTAGGAGATTCATTAATGAAAAATAAGGTATAAGCACGAGTCCCAAGGCTTGAAGCAGAGATTGTCTAGAAAGGATTAGGAGGTGCTTGCTCATGCCTCGTACTTTAATTCCATATAAGATATTTATTGTTAGTCTTAGGATCATATATTTTAAATGCTAAGCCTGACTACCCTTTTTCCTTTTCTAGGATTGTGGCCAACCCAACGACACCCAACCATCTATTATTTTATATTTTACTTTTGAGCACTTTGCTTGTGCTCACTCTTTCTTATGCCTGTATTTTATTTAGATGTGATCATGATTAGGCTCATTAGGAAAAAATCTTTATTATAAAATTTAGTCATAAAAGATTTTTCTCTAATAAAATTTAGGATTAAAATACTTAATATTTTAAAATTATTATTTTATTTCTTGCACTTACTTTCATGTTGTGCTTTTGGGTTATCTTTAAATGATCATAAAATGCATCAAAATCATACCCAAGCATGATATCAGGGCCTCCTTGCTTAGGATGCTTAGCTCAGTACATACATACTGCATTACTTAAGAAAAATACTTTTGTTTTCCAAAATGATTGGTCGAGCATATATTTTAATGACTAAATAGTTGTCTGGTGCGGTATAGGATGTTTGATGCTCTCTCAATCCATATAGGACTCTAAGTCCTATGTGGAGTGGCTTGGCTTTGTTGCTAAGTCATCCATTTTCTCTTCTTTCTTATAAGTTTTTTGTCTATACCCTTAGTAAGTACAATCCGTAATTTTTTTTTTATCTAGATAGAGTCATAGGAGCTTAGAAATTTCTTTTTTTTTTTTTTGGATCTACTAGATTGATTGATTCAAATGATGCAACACTTGGGTTGTTAATGAAATGATCCCCAACTAGGTTTAGGTCAATGATACCCTCCCGATTTAGGTGCACTCGCACACGGGTTTCATGCAAGTATACGTGTCATATCAATAATATTATATTTATGAGTCCGGAATATCGATCCCACAAGGAGCGAGACAGTTAAACTTAAGAGAAGTTTTAGATTATAACTAATCTTAGCCTAAAAATAAATTTAATTTAATATTTTTTTGTGATTACTTGTCCTACCGATTTATAACTAATCTTACTGGTTTCCTCATAAAGCAATTCTATTAAATATAATTAAACTGGTGAAAATCAAGAAATAAAACTAACCTCCCTTGCAATGATCTAAGTGGTGTGCAAGAACAAAATACTTTGAATTGCAATTGTGGCAAGTGACAAATATGAGTGATTATCTTCTTTACCTTCCCCGGAGTGCATAAAGAAGTTTGGTTAAAATAGTTTTAATTCCTAGTTTGAACCTTTAAGAGATTATTTTCCTATATTTTTGTATTGCCCTAAGAACTACTTTTCTTTCACCCACAAATTCAATGTGAATACCTTAATCGTTCATCCATAGCTCTCTCAAGTCATTATGGATCACATGTTTTAACTAATTATTTGGCCATAATGGAAAGTAAATTAAGCATGGAAGAATATTCATCACATTAATGATGTAAAACCAACTCTAAAAGCATTCTAATACTTCTATACAACATAGTTATTCATCACAGGAGAAAGGTAAGCAGAACTACACATAATGCATGGAAGAAACACCACAAAAAATTTTCAGTTAACGCAAATCCACTAGAATTGTGATTATAGAAAAGTACAATACCAAAGATACATAATAGTTAGTTTTTTTCCCTTTACAAAATGTTGTAAATGTCACCCCAATGGATCTCTCAATCCTTACTGCAATGTTGAGAATCTCTTCTCTAATACAACTCTCAATCCTCGCTAATATCTCAATATAATAATAAAAAAAACACGAGTTACTATCTTAAGACCTCCTAAGGAATTCTCTTAGAGTTTCTGCAGCACTTGGCCTTCTTCTCCCCTTCTTCTCTTTTCTTCTCATCACCAAATACACCAAGATAAGCCCTTAATAACTCCCTAAATCGTGTTTAAGTTTTCTCTTGTTCCATACTTGTGATGATTCATTAATTTGTACTTAATTTACCTATTCAATCTAGTCAATTAGTATGTTAAAACTTGTTGTAAATCCATAATGACCCGGGAGGGATATGCATTCCTCAACTTATAAAAATCACATTAATCAAGTGGATGATAAGGTAGTCCATAGGTTAGTGCAAATAGATATGGAGATAAGTTTTGATGGGTGTAAATTGGTGATTCTAGGGTCACAGACTAGAACCTCAACCAATTTGATCTAGATTTTAGAACTTAAGGTTAGGTTAGAACAAAAATTGTGGGCACAGTGAGTAATCTAGAGTGACAGAATATAACCTACTCATCATAACCTAAGATTTAAGAACTTAACTCTAGGTTAGCCAATGCTCTTTATGCACTCAAAAAAGGGTAAATAATATCTATGCTTCTATTTGTCACAATATTACATTAAAACCTTTTAATATTTTATTTCTACACTGATTATGATCTCATTGTCATGGGAAAGACTTTCATATAATTTGAACACTTCTACATAAAGTTAGTTGAGAAAAACTTATCATTTTCTTTAAGTTTGAACTAAAATCTGCTATAATCCAAATGGTACGAAACAATCAATGGATAAATTTAAGATTTTTATATGAACCTAAAAATTTGCTTAGAAAGAAAATAAAAGCTATCAGATCTAGAAACGGTGAAGAATATTATGGTTGATATGATAGATTAGCTAAACAAAGTTTTAATTCTTTTGCCAAATATTTAGTAGATCGTGACATTATTTCTCTGTGCACCATGTCAAAAATTGCAAACCAAATTCAGATCCTAATGACTATGGTTATAAGCATGATAAATCATTCCTCTTTATTAAAAATCACTTTGGGGAGAAGCTTTAATGATTATAGTTTATATCCTTAATAAAGTTCCAACAAATCAGTAACTAAAATCCCATATGAGTTATGAACTGAAAGAAGCCTACTATTTGTCATCTTCATGTTTGAAGATGTCAAGCTAAGCCCCATATAAGCCAAATAAAAGAAAATATAACTGAAGAAATATTATCTACTCTTTTATTACATACTTAGAAAGGTTAAGAGGCTTTAATTTTTATGACTACTTAAAATATTTTTAGGTAATGCTAAATTTATTATGGATGTTGAATGTGATGGGAGTAACAAATTTTGAAAAATTTTCTTTAAAGAGAATATATTACAATTCTTCTTATACAATTAAAAATGATCATATTTGTCTGATAATGTTCAAGTTATAAATTAAGATAATCAATATTTTCCTTAGTTACCTTCTATTCATATTGAAAAATCACAACAACCTCAATTTGAAGTGTCATTAAGAAGATTTAGTACGAAGAGGAGAATAGTAATTACATATACTTATTTCATATCTTCAGAGGATGAGTCTAATATTAAATTGAAAAGCGATCCAATCTCTTGTAGTCAAGTTAGATAAAGTGTTAACTCATAATTGAATAAAAATCATGGTTGATAAGATGATATCAATGAATGATAATGCTAATTGGGATCTTGTTGAATTGCCTAAATTTATAAAACTAATTAGTTGTGAGTGAATTTTTAAAATCAATCCGGATTCAAAAGGCAACATCAAAAGATAAAAAGCACAACTTATAGCTAACAGTTTCACTCAGATGAAAGGTAATGATTCTAAGGAATTTTTTTCCCCAATTTCTTCAAAAGACTTTCAAAATCATTAGGATACTAATTGTTTATTATTGGTGATATTGAAGAAACAATATATATGGTACAATCGTAATATTTTTAAGTTGTTAATTCTAATAATTTGATTTGCAAATTTTTAAAAAAATCCATTTATGATTAAAACAAACATTCTATCAATGATATAAAAATTTTGATCAAGTGATTGCTTCCTTTAGTTTAAGGAAAAAAATACTGATTAATGTATTTATTATAAAATTAGTGGGGATAAATTTATTATTCTTGTGTTACATGTTAATGATATTCTACTGGCAAGCAGTGATATATGTCTTTTCCATGAAGCTAAGATAATTTTTTCAAAAAAATTGAAATAAAAGTTCTTGGAAATGCTTCATTTGTGTTGGGTATACAAATTCATCGAGATCATTCTATAGGTATATATGGTTTATCATAATCTACATACATCGATAAAATGTTTAGTAGATTTGGCATGAAGGATTGTGTCCTAGGAGATACACCTAATGCTAAAGATGCTAAATTTAGTACATTTCAATGCCTAATAACTAATATTGAAAAGAAAGAGATGAAAAGGATTTCATATACATATACAGTAGAAACTTTTATGTATGATCAAGTTTGTATGTGTTTGAATAATGATTACATTGTTGGAATGCTTGTCAAATATTTAAGAAACCTAGGAATGGATTATTGTACAATGGTAATGAAGTTTATGCATATTAAAAAGAACATGATATTTTATGCTCACATATAGAAGATCAGATCATTTAGAAATCATAAAAATTTTGACTTCGATTTTATTGTTTGTCTCGATACTAGGAGATCCACTTCATGATTAGTTGGAAGTGTTGTGTCTTGGAAGAGCTTCAAGTCATCATTCATAGCTTCCTCTAAAATGTGGACAAAATTTGTGATTTGCTATAAGACCTCAATCATGCTGTAAAAGTTCATCCTTTGGGATGCATGCTATAGATGATATTGAGAGGTCAATAAAAATAAATTGTAATGATAGAGCCACTGAGATATATTCAAAAAAAAAAAAAAATCAAAATCAAAGTATATTGAGATTTTATTACAAAAAAAAAAAGGTTCGTAGTTCTAGTGTTAATTGAACATTTAAACTCAAATTTTATGACTATTGATCCACTTAGAAAATTTTTGCCGCCTAAAGGGTTTCATGAACATGTAACTCATATGGTGGGATTTGTCTTGGTGAAATGATAACATAATAGGAGTTAATTTATGATGCTCAATTGTTGTAAACACATTTTTTAATCATATTACAATTAAATTATTATTGAAAACTAAATAAAATTGCTAGTTTAACATAAATTTTTTAAAATATTGTTGATAACCCTTTTAAGATATAGATCAGTTGGAAATATGCATGATATAGGATCAAATTGCATGGAATTTTCATGCTACACATATGTGCTTGATCTGTGTTGTTGATTATATTAATATTGTGATTATTTATGGGTCTTGTAACATAAAAATATAGTGATAAATATCTATTTGGTCATATATGAAATTTTTTTATGACTAGATTTTTGAAAATGCTACTTTGAAATATTTAATAGTGTATAATTGTCAATTAATATATGTGACCCAAGTGAAAAATTATTAGAAAAATACAATAATCTTTCATTAAGAGTTATCTTAATTTTCTTAAACCTATTAAAACTTTGATTAAATAAAGATTAATTATTTGTCATATGAGCCATCTTAATATATTTAAGGAATTAATATTATGTAGAGACTACATATTTATTTTATTTTTAATGATGGGCTAAAATAAAATATATACACTCAAATATAAATAGGGCCATGATTCCTAGTCTATGAGGTTGGTTCTCATTTTTTGCTCACATCCCATCTTGAGTGAAAATAGAGCTTTTTTCTTTCTTAAGAACACCACTTTAGATGTAATAACCCCATATTTGTTATTTAATGGATTCATGTAAGCTTGTAGTTGAATTTGTTTGATGATTAGACATTAGATTTGATTAAGATGAATTTATTTTTATCTTCTTTTATTATTCAACAAAGAATACCTAGAGAAAAAAAAAACCAAAGTAATAAAGAGTAAAAGAAAGAAAAGGAGCTCTAAAAATGAGCTTTGAAATTTCATTGCTTAAGGGAAGAGTAGTATTAAGATTCAATATCACGATTATGTAACATGAGCCTGAAAATTGACGCCCAATTTATTGAAGTTTAGATTTTAGATATGTAAATTCGAAAGAATACCTTAAACATAAACTAAATAATACATTTCTATACATCTTAAATTTATGAATAAAATTTTATTTTTATGAGAATAAATTTTAAATATTTATTAAAATAAATTAATTTGAACATATTTATATCATCCTTTAAATTTAAAAGATGAATCTATATATTTTTATAAAAAAAAATTTCATTAAATTATATATATTTTTTAATTTCACAAAAATATATAGGTTCAACTTCTGAATTTAAAATGAAAAATCAATAATCATATACAAATCAAAATAATCATAAGCCAATAAAATTAATCAAATAAAATTATTATTATTATTATTATTTTGGGAAATTAACCATTAGTTATTCGATTATACAAATCTAACTTGATTTTAGTAGATATATCCATAGATCTGTTAAGTCATACATGTTGCCACGCGTTATAACTTTATTGCAACGTGCCAGAACAAACAACAGCTGCACTTCAAATCTCGTCCCATCCCCACTCATAATAAGTGCGGAGTTAAAATAAAAACAACTAGATTTTAAGGATCAAATTTATTTCTTATTTTTTCTAACTATATATGTTGAAATTACTTTAAACAATAAATTTAAACTAAATGAAATTGAGATTAATTTGCAATGACTTATAAAAGAAGGCTAAATGACCACTAGTGAGGGGACGGTCATGGATGAAACTTTGCTGAATTTAAAGGCTGATTTCATCGGCTACAGGCTTGCAAAGATAAATGTAAGCATTGCACAATAAGTTGGCATGGAGAGGAAGATCAATTGAGACCTCATAATAAATATTAATAGTGCCAGAATTGGCTGCTCGGATCAATGAGGACTGAATAGCTATCGTCCAGGCGAATCTAGAGAACGACAAGGCCAGTTCGGAGCATCGGATGGGCCAAGCTTGGAAGACCGAGTAAAAGGCCGGGCATGGAGCATGGTCGAGCACATGAATCGTCAAAAGCAGAAAACCTCTTTTATACACTAAGGAGTCAGCTAAGAGGATCTCTCCAAGATCCCAGCTTTAGCGGGGATATGACGAACAAGATAGTCATGTAAGCCTAAAAATCTAGGATCTCTATAAGCCTAAATGAGTCAATTTTTAAAGACAAATCCCTATAAATAGGAGGCATTAAATATGATCCTTGGGACTCTTCCAGCGATTAGAGCCAAGGAAAAACCCCTATGATCCTATTATCCGCTCATCCTTGCATTAACTCAATTCTCTCCGTCTCTTTCTTCATGTTCTCTCTCCTTCCGGATGTTTTATGTGATTCAAGTATAAATCCGGTTCCAACAAAGTCGAAGTTTTGCTAGTACAGAAAAATAGTTAACCGAGACAAAACCATTAAGGATATTAAGAAAAGGAAAATAAAAAGCCATCAAACTAGCCATAAATTTTAAATTCAACATACCTGTATTAAAAGCAATTTGTGTCTACTGATTTAAGCACAGATCAAGTCAGACAGATGCATCTTCCCTCCATAATAAAATCTCAAAAATTACCAAGAAGCAAACTTGTCAATGAAAGATAAACTCAATAAATGGAGCTTAAATCCATCTCGAATTCAAGATATTTGAGATAAAGACATCTAAAGCTTGATTATTTACTTCATTTCCTGGAATCAAAATTCATGCCTCAGTTCATTCATGCTAAAATTTGTCATAAAAAGACCAGTTAAGCCAAGAAATAACAAAGCAACACATAAAAACTACAAGCAACCAGTTCACAATTGTTGAAATAAACACACCAGTGAGTTTTTAACAATTTTCTAAATGTCTTAAAAGAGTATTATGTTAGTTTTTACAACATATGATATATGCCAGCGAAAGTAACGCTAAAGAATTCAAATCATAGCCTGTAACCTTAATGAGCTACACAAGATCATAAAAAGTTATTCAGCTCTCTCTGTTTCACTCTTTCCCTCTCTACTCCTATCTGAATGTCAGCACATCAAAGTTGTATTTTTCTTTCAGTAGTGCTCTTCAATTACTCGTCAATCCACACAAAAACAAGTAAAAGCATGAATAGAGATCACAGATAACAGCATACTTCACCTAAGTTGGCCATAATGTTCCACTGAATTTACATTATAGCTTCCTAAATGGCTTCAAAACAAGTTTATTCTGTACACAGGAAGGCAAGTAGGCCAACAACTGGTTTCCACTTGCACTCACTACCAAAAGCCAAACACATTTCCATTCAAAATCAATCACAAATTCTTGCTATCCAAGTTTTGTCTACACACATTAAGTTTAACAGTCAAATTGCTTAGAACCTCTGTGAATGAAGGCCCAGATTGAATTCTCAGCAGCTGCATCCTGTAAGGTATTAGTAAATACCTCAAACCTGCAACATAAATAAGCCATTAAAATCTTCAACTATAAGTTTTATGTAAACGCATAAGAATTGTTGTGCATGTATGTAAATGCCCATATTATCTTTCCTGAATCAAAAAAAATTAACGGTCTTCGATGTCATTATAATAAACTTCAATATTAAGACTAAAATTGTTATTCAGCCGAAATGCTTACCCGCGATGCACATGGAGCGGTACAGGAGCGACGTATAAGCGCCACCCTTAGTAGCCATTTGGGGCCTCTCCAAGCACGCAAGAAAAGCCAAATCAGCCTTGAGGAGCTTGCTCTGATCATGGGTGTCGTACCCGATATCATGACAGTAGCAGCAGAAGTCAAGCCAATCAATGGGGCGGCGATCCCAAAGCATGGAGCCGCCTGCCTTCCCGCTTGACCAATTAGGGCCGCAGTAATGGCCGTAGCGAGGGAAGAGCTGAGAAAGGAAAGCACGAGCGCCGCTGTGCCATGGAACCCTTGCGACGTATGGCCGGAAACGCGGTACGGCGCAGCCGGGCTCCGGCGGCCACGTGCGTACGGGACGCTGGTAAGGGGCGGGACAGGCGGCGGTGAAGGGGAGAACGGATTGGAGCGATTTGAGAAAGATGGTTCTGAGATCTGAGAGTGAGTTGGATTTGGATTCGGGTGGAGATTGGGGAGGAAGGGAAGATTGGGAGGTGGGTAGTTTGCCGGGGAGCAGGCGGAGAAGGGAGGGGAGCCCTAGATGGTGCGGGAGGCGGAGATCAACAGTGGGAGGAGACCAGCTAGATTTGTCGGCTCCCATAGTCCCATTCGAGAGCCGCAGCCGAGAGAAGGGGAACACCTGAATCCTGGGGATGGGGTTGGGGGAAGTGAAGCAAGCGGCAGCGTTTAGATAGGGACGAAGAGGATTCACACTGAAGTGCATATCCATCCATAAAATTAATATATCCTGAATATGAATTTATTATAAAATGATATGATATTAATTAATAAAACAGTAACAATTACTTGTTTTAAAAATGAATTATACTAAATTTATGAACTATTATTTGTTAATATTTTAACAGAAAATCGCGCAGGATGTGACAAGAAAAATGTATTCTCTATAATTAGATAATGCGCTATAATATAATAAGATGTTCCAATAGGAGCACTAGAAAGCAAAAAAATGATAATATATGTAAATAGGAAATTTTAGATATGAGATAATGTATTTCAACATATGAAAATATTGGGGTCAATCATATAAGCTTTCAGCTAATGTATTTCAAGATATGAAAAATTTAGTATTTCAACATATGAAAAATTTAGTATTTCAACATAGATATGAGATAATGTATTTCAATATATGAAAAATTTGAGGTCGCGTAGGAGAGGAAGAAGAAGAAAAGTCTATGTGTTAAGGTTGTTGACCGAATCATATAAGTGAAATTAATACTCTTTTAATTAAGTTATTTAATAAAGATTTTATGTGTGTGTGTGTGTGTGTGTGTGTGTATAATTAGGATATTATTTATATATTAGATTTGTGTATTTAATATCCTAATCACATATATTAAAGTACTGAATTTGTAGGAGTAAGCTGACACGAGCTTCATGTACATGGGAAGAGGAAGAGTTGTGGGTGTGAAGTAAGAAAGTCGAGCTTAATGAACCCTAAGTTGCGAGTTAAGTAAATTTGTGTTATGTTGGTTAAGTAGAATTTTTTATACATTAATTTAATATATATTTACTATATTAATATGAAATTAGGTTAGGTGAATTTTGGGATGCTAACAAATAAACTTTGTGTGCAAGGGAGGAGATTGATCTGAAAGCATATAAAGAAGGATGGAAGTATGTTCTTCAAAATTGAGATTGGTAAAATAATGATAATACAGTAAAATGGAGAATTAAAAATAATAAAGAGATCTACTAAAGATTGAGATGAGTAATTATATTTCTAAATTTAAATAATTTTTTTTCTTTTAATAATGTATGCTTGATTTCATTCATGATTTGATCCGGCGAGATTTAGATTATTGCNAAGAATACTTGATATGAAAAAAATAAAATAAGGTAATTATGAATGTTTAAATGTGAAAGCTTAGAGAAGTTCACCTCCTTATAATACATACGGGGGATGCAAGTATACTCACCAGTGTAGTTATTTTATCACCCAAACAATTGTGATATGATCACTAACCGTTGTGCTGACAAGAGACTATCATCTAGGGATGAATAAAAAGAGCTTACCACCCCAAACAATTGTCTAACTGCTGTCTCGATGAGACAATATTGGTTAGAAGCATGTAAGGGTCTTTCCATCTTAAACAACTGTGGTTTAGATCACTAATTGTTGTGTCAACATGATATTATCAGCCAGAGGTATGCTAAGTTTTTTTTATGGTGAACTTCAAACAGACAGATATGTACATTAAGAATATAAAGTAAAATTAAAATTAAAATTAAACTTTGTCGAATACAATAAACGTAAATGCATATAAAAGTTTCAGATCATTTACACTGAGTAAATATCATGGCATGTACATTAAATTATTATATGATCTTAAATATTAATATATTAAAGACAATCATACATATTTTTTTTCTTCTTTTTGAGTTACTGTAGTTTAGAAGTATGATTGTTTATGTGTTTTCTTTAGTTAACTCATCACATTTTTTTAAATATATTTTTTCAGATTTAAACTTTTGATTATGATGCATACTAAATGAGACAATATTTACAAAATACGTGAGCGACAGCCAAAAATATAACTTTTTAATTAATTAATTTAATTGAATTATTTAGTAGCTCTTTCAATTAATTTGTGGATAATAATTTTTAGTGATATAATAATTAAGAGAACAATTTCGATCGTATGTTCCCCTCTTGATTAATTCTCAGTGTCAAACCGAGTCGTGGCATTGTTATAGACTACTAATAGAACCCCACTTTTCACATCTAGGTATTAGGACCAATAATGTCAATGTCATATATTATGATGATTAAAATCTTAAATTCATTTTATTTTTTATATTGAATTTAAAATTAAAAATTAATACATTTTCTATAACACTCAAAATTATGATGCTTTAAATTAAAAAAAAAAGCCGTACCTTAAAAGCTATATTTAGTAATACATAATCTTAAAAATATTAAATGTGTTAAAAAGTGAAATTTTAATGAACAAGGTTTTCTTACAGCCGTAGCTAGGCCTGATCACATAAATGATTGAGCCAACCATATAAAAATATCTCATGCTTCCTCCATTTTTATCCTCCTAATTATTCTTATTATTCAATTTCCTTCATAAAAACTTTATTTATCATAATTTTTAAAACAATAAATTTTAAAATAGTTTAATAAAAAAATTCATATTATACACTTCAACCCATCCGTGCCAAAATCATTCCTCAATATTACCTAGGGCACGAGAACTTACGAAGTATATATATATATATATATA